>JACCPG010003447.1:0-11254 GCA_016069955.1 Drepana arcuata
CGTTATGGACTCGGCGTGAGGATTTGAATGCCATATATACATACTACATACACTCCCTTTTTCTTGGCCGTAGTCGGGTAAAAAGTATCCGCTCCCCGGATTGACAAACAAACAATAAACACAGCGCCAGAACACTCCTAAGCCCATAAAAGTTATACCAACCGTTATATTTTCCCCAAATTTTCATTCTTCGAACACTCGTAACTTTTACACACCGACCACAGATAGGCGATAAAGACTACATATGTTTTGACAGCTTGCGATTCGAATTTTATTTTCATTATGGACACTCGTCCTTTAGTCGCATACCTTAGAATTAACTACTACCTATATTTTTTAAGAGGTATATTCTGTATTATTAAAATAAGTATGTACCTGTAGTGTAGGTATAGCTTACATCAAAACCATATAATTAGTGACGATCAAGGAATATATCGAGCTCGAGCTATCAACCAGAGAGAACGCAAGAGTTGGCGCCAACCATAAAGGAAAAGGCGGGAATTGGTGACAGTTGTAATATTGCGCGAGTTGCAAATGTTGAACCCAGGTTTAATCGAAAAATGAGACAAAAATATCCAAGGAGTGCTTAATCCCCGCCAAAAGCTCACGTATCGAATTAGTCAGTGTCCTTAACCCTATCAACGGCCAATAAACCGCGTGTGTTTTTGTAAACGCGAGGTGAGTTAGACCAGCGCAACTGTTAGGGAGGCTACATTAAGACATTAACCAAACGTCCCCGGATTCCACTGAAATTGCTCACGGCGTTCTATAAAGTCGGACGCACTCGACGACCGTTCGGTCTATTTCGGTAAAAATAAATAAATAATATGTGCGCGCCCGCACTCGCACCGAGTACACGGATAGAGATGCGCTGGAAGTGACACCACTGATTAAATTGTGGGTTTTATAAAACAACAAGTTTCTTTAAGAAAAAATATTTTTGTTGTGTCTTTCAAGGCTCGTTTGGCTGTGCATGGGGGAGTGTTGGTTCCGACACTCATGTACGGAAGTGAAAGTTGGGTATGGCAGAAGCAGCATGAAAGCCGAATAAATGCAGTTGAGATGAGAGCGTTAAGAAGTATGATAGGAGTTAAACTGAGTGACAGGATAAGAAATAGTGAGATAAGGAAACTTTGTGGTCTGAAAGAAGATGTAGTGACAAAAATTGAGAAAGGTATGCTGAGATGGTTTGGCCATGTCGAGAGAATGAATGAAGAACGATTGACGAAAAAAGTGTATAAGGCGAGTGTGAAAGAAAGTGTTGGAAGGGGTAGACCTAGGCGGACGTTTCTAGACCAAATTAGGGACGTCTTGAAAAAAGGTCAGGTCAAGAGTACCCTAAACCGAAGAGCATGTATGAAGAGAATAATGAAAGTGGACGAAGCGAAAGAAGTATGTAAGGATCGTAGCAAGTGGAAAGAAGTGGTCTCTGCCTACCCCTACGGGAAAGAGGCGTGATTATATTTCACAATGGTTCATAAAAGAGTAGGCAGAGGTTTAAGAACACGCTATTTTCTAAATATACTCGACAGATGACGAGTCCGTTGCTGTTACTCAAGAAGAGACTGTCACGTATCACTTAAGAGGAAGACTACATTCCAACAACCTAGATCAAATTGATCGGACGCTCAAGGACGGTAACTTCAAGAGTACTCGAAACCTACGAGCATGTATGTATGAAGAAATTGATGAATGTAGACGAAGCGAAAGAGGTATGTACCTAAGACTAGAGAGAACTAGCGCTCTATACTCTCTGCCTACCCCGTTAGAGATTCGGCGTGATGATATGTACTTTAAAGACACAAATGTAAATATTGTTTAAGTCACACGACTGGCTATTAAGCCACATCCAGTAACTCTAAGTCTTCAAGTAAAGTACGACAAGGCGTCTAAATATAGCGGCACTTGATAACGACGTATTAGAGGAATAAATGTTTTACGTCCGCCGGTAAGTGTTCCATATTTAAAATTCGAATCTGAACGATGATGGAACATCGATCGAACGCGCGATCGGTTTCCGGTGTCTTTTGAACGACACCATTCAGTTGTAGCTTTGTTCCATTTTTGATTTTATTACCATCAATATGTCAGCATTGTTTTTGTACGTGCACTATGGTGATATGAATCGTGTTAGTACTTAAATTCTAAACGCGCTATGCACTAAGTGCGAAGTGAAAAGCAGGCGTGTTGACATTCTCTCGCTTCTTGACGTTCTCCCTCTTTCATCTTTATAATATGTGAAATATTTTAGGTATCAGTGACTCAATATCCTAGTGATAAATGTTTGTTGCGGACGGTTATCGAACCCGCGACCATCATCACAAAAGAGCCAAAAGCCTACCTAAGTAGTCAGAACCCACGGCAGAACAGTAGTGACCCCCAATCCTTAGTTATAAGCGGACGGTCCCTGTAATGTCAAAAGGCCGTTAAATTATAATAAGCGCGCGAGTCGGTAATCGACGCGGAGTCGCGACGCCCATCGCGTTGTACCGGCTCCTTGTAGGGTGACCACACTGACCAACATTATTGCAGGATAATAATAATAATAATTTTATGTTCTTTCCACGCCTCTACAGTCGACGGTGACCGCTTACCATCAGGCAAAGTGCATACTTGTTCGCCACGATAGTGGTATTAATAAAGCATAATTATATTTTTTAAATGTTAGAAGAATATTAGGAGAGATTCGCAAAGAAACTGTGTGAACGAGATTGTGATTGTATAGATGAAGAAAGGCATGTTACCTTAATGTGGATATAGAGAAAAGATGAGATAAGAAAAAATTACGCAACAGACCGGCTTAAAAAGCGAAAGTGTATGGAAGAAAAGGCAGAAAAACCACCGAACATGTTTCATACAGACTGATGAATGTGGATGAAACGAAAGAGATATAAGTATAAAGATGTAAGTAGAGTGTAGAGAGAACTGGCCTTCTATTTCCTTATCAGGTAAGGGACTTTATGTAAACGTCAGGGAATAATAATAATATAATTTATTTAGTAACAAAGTTGTAATATAATATTTATTTAATGCCGTATTTATGTACATGTGAAGTTTTTTATTTTTATATATATATATATAGATAAAAACTCCGTTGTCTCCCCACATTCATGGTGTCCCTATCCCAAGGTGGGAACAGTATGCGTACGCGCAGCTAACCCGAGGCGGGCGGGGCCGCCCGAGCGCTTTGTTTTCACGTCATTTCCGCTAGAAACGACGATTTTTCACCACAGCCTCATCTCTGTGACCATCCCTCTTTAATTTAAAAAGGAATTAAGCTTTGTTTGGGTAACATAAATCATTAGTGAGAAGCACTTATATTAGATTAGGTCCTATAGATAGATAAATAAGAATATTATAGAGAGGAGTTTGTTTGTTTGTCTGTTTGTTTGAGCGTGATATATCGATATATATATTCTCACACCTTCCCACAAGGGTGCCCGAAGCGGTAGGCAGAGGTGTATAGGTAGTACTTACTCACTCACTTTCCGCCAGAGATACATTTTAGGTACCAACGTGACAGATGGCGAGTCCATCGCCGTTACTCAATATCAATATATCATTGTATATAAATAAATAAATAAAATAAAGAACCACGGTAGCCGAGTGGTTCGAGAAGTTGCCTTCTTTGTTTGTCAGTTGCCTGCAACATAGAGATTGTAAGTTCGAGTCCCTACTGTATATTATTTATAATAATATATCCTCATGCCTTCCCACAAGGGTCCCCGAAGGGGTAGGCAGAGGTGTATAGGTAATACCCACACACCCACTTTCCGCCAGAGGTATATTAGGTGCAAACGTGACAGATGGCGAGTCCATCGCCGTTACTCAAGCACGACTATACATACGCCTTTGAATTTCTTCTCAGACGTATGCAGGTTTCCTCTCGATGTTTTCCTTCACCGTAAAGCTCGTGGTGTGACTAATGTATATTATTTAAATATTTATTATTAGATATATTATTAAATTGTAATAGAAGTAATATCTGTAGCTAAGTCATCTGTTTTGCAACTGTTTGTAAATATCTTAATATATATAATTCTAAATATCTTATTGTAATATAATTGATATTAAAATTATAAATTTCATTATTTCAAATAGAAACTAAGCTGCAATAATTTCCAAGACATCTATACCAATCTACCCACGGATTTGTTTAAAAAAATCTCACAAAGACGCCGACGCAGTAACAAAAACCCCTAATCGATTATGCCAAACGATTATAGAATAACTCTCGGCTCGGTGTCACCCAGAACTAATCGATACAGGGTCCAAACAATAGTATTTCTTCATCAACCACAAAAACAGCGTATGCCGCGAAATATTAAATTATGGTCACTATGTAATCTTTTACACAGGCTGATTGAAAATATGTATTTTTTTAAAGTTGATTTATTTATTTATTTATTTACACACACCTTAACATCCTTACAGTAGGTATACCAATATGATGTTAAAAGAAAATAATAATAATAATAACATTAATAAACTAATTAACAATATAACAAGATATATGTATATATAGAGCCGTGGTGGCCGAGTGGTTCGAGCAGTTGCCTGCGACGCAAAGGTCGCAAGTTCGAATCCCGACTGTACCAATGAGTTTTTCTGAACTTAAGTACAGTGATTGGACACACCACGAGCATTCAAAATCAAAATCATTACGGTGAAGGGAAACATCGAGAGGAAACCTTCATACGTCTGAGAAGCAATTCAAAGGCGTATGTTTAGTCGTGCTTGAGTAACGGCGATGGACTCGCCATCTGTCACGTTGGTACCTAATATACCTCTGGCGGAAAGTGGGTGTGGGGGTATTACCTATACACCTCTGCCTACTCCTTCGGGGACCCTTGTGGGAAGGCGTGAGGATATATTATATATATTACTAGCTGCCCGCCCCGGCTTCGCACGGGTGCAATATTAATACTAATACTATGTAAAAGATAAAAATGGTTATGGTGGTTTATCCTTTACAGATAATTAAATATTATCGCGGACATTTTTATCGATCATTTTAAGATATACTATTCCGTAGTACATTCAATTGATCTATCTCGTAAGGTTTATCCAGCGTTTGCGATTTAAGCGCACAAAAATATGTTTCTATCATCACACTACAAATCTTTGAATATTTCTTTATTCATTAAACATATAATATAAACCTTCCTCTCTAATCACTTTATGTATTGCTGATAACCGCATTGAAATCCGCTGAATAGCTTAAAAGATCTAAGCGAACAGACAGCGGAAGGGACTTCATTTCAATCGAATTCTTGCAACAAATTAAACGCAAGTGAAGTACGACTCTCTCGCAATGGTTTTCCCAGATGACATTTGTATTTCGCGTCATAATCAATCTATGGTACGCGCTAGTTTTACTTGTTATCAATTTACTTGTAACAATCCTTACTATCCTAACTTAATATTATAAATGTGAATGTAAGTTTGTTTGTTACGCTTTCACATAAAAACTACTAAACCGATCATCATAAAAAATTGTACACATATTCTTGGAGGTATAAGAAGTAACATAGAATACTTTTTATTGAAAAAACAAACAATTTTTACGAAAGATAAAAATGCCGTCCACGCCGACGAAGTTGCAGGCACAGCTAGCATGCAATAAATATTCTATACGAAGCTAATTGATAAAGAGACGAATTTCGAATAATCTTGGTTTCCGTTCCGTTACATGATTGTTATTAATATTGTTTAATATTTGAGTATCATCGATGTTTATGGGTGAAACAATTTAAATTATTATGAAAGTCACAAATAACACTTGGTTAAATGTATAAATAGTCGATTACTCATAAAATCATTAAAAACTTTAAATTATAATGAACAGATATTGCTAAGTTTCAAACCAAAAGGAGCTTTAGGTCAAAAGTTTTTTTTTAATATTTATCACCCCCGCATTGTCGTTGAAGGATGGACTATCGTCAAATTCATTCTATCATGCCAAAAATGTTTCATAAAATCCGTTCTTAGCAGAGCTCTACACCGCGTAAGGAATACTCCTACCAAATTTCAAGTCAATCGGTCAAGTCTAGTTGTCCCGCCCAGCTTCACTTGGGTGAAAAAAATTAAAGCCATGAATTGTGAATCTAAACCATTCTCGAAACCACCTGAAGACACACGGAAAATTTTATTAAAATCGGTCCAGCCGTTTACGATTCTATAAAGGACAAACATTCATTTTTATATTTATAGAAGATAAATGATTGAAAAACATACATATCATCACGCCAAGTCCCTAACGGGGTAGGTTGAGAGTATAGAGCCCCAGTTCTCTCTAGACTTACATGCCTCTTGCGCCTCGTACACATTCATCAGTCTCTTTATACATGCTCGTCGGTTTCGAGTACTCTTGACGTTCCCGTCCTTGAGCGTCCGATTGATTTCATCTAGGTAGTTGGAATGTGGTCTTCTTCTGCCTCTTCTTGTACACACTTTCGCTTTGTATATCTGTTTCGTCAATCTTATCGTCTCTATATGTCCAAACCAACCTAACATGCCTTTCTTCATCTTTTCAATCACACCCCCGTTCACACCCGTTGATTTGAGAATCTCTTCATTGCGGATTCGATCTAAGATCGTTACTCCGAACTGAAAAAAAAAACCACAAGAATTGCCCGACTTGTCCCGACTCTACTAAACGTAAGTGAAGAACGACTCTCTCGCAATTGTTTTTTCCAGATGACATTTGTATTTCGCGCCATAATCAATCTATGGTACGCGCCAGTTTTACTTGTTATCGTCTATGGTATCCCATAATAATATGCAATAAATACGATTCTTGGTGTCCAATTAATATTGTTTTATATTTGAGCATCATCTATGTTTATGCGTTGAAATAAATTAATTAAATTTATTAATAACTAATTTAAATTATTTTAAAGATCACAAATAACACTTAGTTAAATGTATAAATAATCGATTAAAAAAAATTGAATCATTGAAATCAAACATTGAATCGAATTCTTATTTTAAAACGCAAGTGAAGAACGACTCTCTTGCAATTGTTTTTCCCAGATAAATAACATTGGTACTTCGCGCCATAAAAAGCAATGGTTGAATAACGTGTTTTTTTATTATTTAACGCCTTGCGGGTGGAGTTTCACAAAATCCGTTCTTAGCTGACCTCTACACCGCGTAAGGAATACTCCTACTAAATTTCAAGTCAATCGGCCTTACAGTTCCTGAGATTTCGTGATGAGTCAGTTCAAAAATGGGATCTCCTATATATATATAGATAATATATGTTTAGTTTAGGGTCTAAAAATATATATGTGTTTGTAGGCAGAGTTTAATAAAACACCCATTTTTCGACTTTTCGCTAGAGCTATAATTGGTACCCGACCTCAAGTCTAACGTACGACTTTACATCCATCTTTTAATCGTTTCTCTTTATTTCTTAGTTAATGTCTTAGTTGCTTCTATAATTCGATCTAATTTAACGTATGGCTTCACCTACAATTTTGTAATTCCAACCAGATTACAAACGTGTCAAATTGATAACCAATTTTTTTAACCGGTAATCTATTTATTTTAAAAAGTCCTCACAATTTAATTACAGAAAAAAGTTCTTGAATGAAAAATATTCACAGGAGTTTGCATCCGATGTTGAATTCCATTTCAATCGTAAACAAATCTACTCAAGTCCGGGGCAGTCCCGCCTAATAATGAACTGTCAACTACATTCTACTATAAAGAAAAGTCTGGACTAGAGCAAGATTATATATCCATACATTTCATCCTCATTTTCATTCATCCATAATTTAAATACATACTTACATACATATCATCACGCCAAGTCCCTAACGGGGTAGGCAGAGAGTATATAGAGCGCCAGTTCTCTCTAGACTTACGTACCTCTTTCGCTTCGTCCACATTCATCAGTCTCTTCATACATGCTCGTCGGTTTCTAGTACTCATAACGTTCCCGTCCTCGAGCGTCCGATCGATTTGATCTAGGTAGTTGGAACGTGGCCTTTCTCTGCCTCTTCTTGCACACACTTTTGCTTTGTATATCTTTTTTCGTCAAAATTTCTTCACTCATCCTTTCTACGTGTCCAAACCAACGTAACATTTAAATAATGTTAGTGGTAATAATATTAAGAGCCGAAATAATACAAAATGGTCGAATGATTTGACCAATCGCATATGAGAATATTTTTCTTCTCAAGCACAACTTTATATACGCCATTGAATTTCTTCTCAAACGTTTGTTGGTTTCCTCTCGATGTTTTCTTTCATCGTAAAGCTCGTAGTGTCGCTAATCACTGTAGATAAGTTCAGCAGAACTCATTGCTAGGGTCGGGATTTGAACTTGCAGTCTTTGTGATTAAGGAAAAATTATCATTCACTTTCATACTTACCTTATCGTACCGTATTTTTTATCTGTTTAAACTCTTCCAAGTTTAACTTCCACCGCTTTGCACAAAAATAATTGTGTACCTACATTCCGAGTCCTAACGAATTATTAAAAACTTTAAGAGCTTAAAAAAGTAATTTACACTTGGATCGGTTAAATTAATTTTAATAAACCAGACACAGTATGTAATACTAACAGTACCGCAACTCTCAGATGAACGGTTTTCACATGAATATTTCTGTGAATGCTTCCGTAAGTTTTTTTTTTATACAACAAGAGTGGCAAGCAAGCATGCGGCCCACCTGATGGAAAACGGTTACCGTAGCCTATTTACGCTCACGATACCGAAGTATCACTTGCGCGTTGCCACTCTGTGTTCGTAGAGTTATACTGTGTTGACAGCATAATGGGTTTAATCCCTCTGCTTCCAACACAATGTAACAATCCTCCCCCCTCCCCAAGGAGCTCATTACTGGAAACCTTATTCACCACGTAGGAACACAACACAATAAATTGTGTTATTTGGCTACGGACTTCTATAAGGTGGAGGTCCTGCCCCAGTCGGGCAGCTCCGAATTCGAACGGGAAACCCGTTATGCCCTACCTCTCTTAAAGTCAAAATATGTCTAATAAAGCTAGTAGAAGAATAGCGTTATTTTGGTTAAAAATTAATGAAATATCGTACGAAGCTAAAGACTAAGGCGTATGTATATCCAATGAGGCATTGCAACGGACTCGCCATCAATCATGTAAACCTACGTCCATCAGAACGAGAGTAGTACATTTCTGCCTCACTTACCTGTTCGAGGGTCTGACAAACATACCTATATAAAAATATATAAAATTAGAGTGTCTGTTTGTAATATTAAAATAACCGCATTTTAATAAATGCATCATTCTGTCTGTTTGTCTGTCTGAATCGAAAGTGGTATGTAAGTCTAGAGGGAATTGGCGCTCTACTATGCTTAATGCTATTAGTTAAATAATTGCTATACTATGTACACATTTGCGGTCTGAATATCGGCGTTAAGCTACTGTTTAATTTTCTTGTACTGTGTGTAAATAAATGGCGCTTCGTAATTATACCCTTCTCAAACAGGGTTGTTCTTTCTACAGTATTTTATTTAACCTGTTCATTACGTTATTAATGCTAATAACTCGAAAAAGTATCTGGAAATTGATCTAGTCCCAAACTAAGCAAAGCTTGTTCATGAGCACAGGACAACGATTTACATGCTAATAAATAATTTTACTCTTATATCTTCCACAATGGTCCCCAAAGGAGTAGGAAGTCGTGCCACACATCCACATTCCGCAAGAGATATATTTTAGGTGCCAACATGACAGAAGGCGGTCCCACTACGTAACTCATACTCAACCGCTACTCAAGCACGACTATACATACGACTTTGAATTTCTTCTCAAACGTATGCAGGTTTCTTCTCGATGTTTGCCTACATCGTAAAGCTTGTGGTGTGACTAATCACTGTACTATAGTTCAGAAAAACTCATTGGTACACTCGGGATTCGAACTTACAATCTTTGCGATGCAGGCAAGTAGTCGAAACACTCGGCCACCGCGGTGATGATATACATGTATGTAGATACAAATCGTTTATTAGACCCCAGCTTTACTCGGTTTCAATTTGGTATTAGTTCGAGTAGTAAACAAATATAGTTACTTGAAGAAAAAAATATTTGTGCCAAAATTCCGGCCCGTTTGTGCCTTTTGAGTGTAACTGCATATCGATTTCGTGTCGGTCGCACAACAATGAGAAAACACAGTGTTTGGAATGCGGTATATCGTCCGTGTCAAAATAAAAAGCTAGCTACATTTCCGGATCCGAGATTTCCGTACCTATGGAGTGTTTTTACAAGATTTTACGAGTCCAGGGTAGGCGGGTATAGAGCGCCAGTTCTCTCTAGACTAACATAGCTCTTTCGCTTCGTCCACGTACATCAGTATCCTCATACATGCTCGTCGGTTTCGAGTACTCTTGACGTTCCCGTCCTTGAGCGTCCCATCGATTTGATCTAGCGTGGTCTTCCTCTGCCTCTTTTTGCACACACTTTCACTTTGTATATCTGTTTCGTCAACCTTTCCTGCTTTCATCCTTTCTATTTGTCCAAACCAACGTAACATGCCTTTCTTCATTTTTGTTGTACTGCGAATCTCTTAATTGCGGATTCGATCTAAGATCGTTACGCGAGATTATTAGATTCGTAAGATTTAAGTGGTATTTTACACATAGAGAGACGACCACGAGACACAGAAAATCGTTTTTGTAATCAAGTTAAATTTTCTTGTAGAGACGGTACGATAAAAAAAATGTTTTTGTCAAACTGGAAATATCGAGACAAAACCTGCATATAAGTTTGGGAAGAAATTCAAATACGTATGAATAGTCGTGCTTGGGAAACGGCAATCTCCGGCAAAAAGTTTGTATGTATATTACACACCTCCGCCTACCGTTTGACCCGTGGGAGAAGGCGTGAAGATTTATTATTATTAATCAGATTTTCTCTGCTAGAACGAGAGTTAAATCTCTTAAGTTCAGTCATCGCAACGCAAAGCCCCTTACTTAGAATGATAAGCAAGTTTTAGTGTCCAATTACTAGAACACACATTATCTGGCGAACGAACTAGATACCCCATCATACGCTGAGCTTTATGAGGGAACAGGAGGAAATGTGACTCTTGAGATACTGCTCTCAAGGCTTAATAAGAATTGTATATTTATTTTGTGAAATATTGTACGTCAAGATTGGACTAACTGCTGTTTCTTAGTACATACTTCCTAACCACCACAATGTACACAGTTATCACAATAAAGAACTTACTTACTTACTTACTTAAAAGGCTGCTAAACATTTAAA
>JACCPG010003449.1:0-49715 GCA_016069955.1 Drepana arcuata
TTTTCTGAACTTAAGTACAGTGATTAGTCACACCACGAGCTTTACGGTGAAGGAAAACATCGAGAGGAAACCTGCATACGTCTGAGAAGAAATTCAAAGGGCGTATGTATAAGTTTTATGATGATCGGTGAAGTAGTTTTTACGTGAAAGGGTAACAAACAAACTTACATTCACATTTATAATATTAGTAAGGATCTTAGGAAAAGGCAAGATACGTAACTGTGTGAGTCGGTGCAATTTTACTTCAAAAGTCAATATTCTGTTTGGGTTAGAACAAACAAAATATATCTATAATAAAAAAGGTTTAATAATGATGTAACCAAATAAATTCAAAGAGAAAAGTAAACCGGGCAAACGTAATCGAAACCAGGGATTAATTCCAAATTTAACAACGACGACCACAGTAAAGATGCTATCAGTACCCTCGTCATGGCTAAAAAATATTTGCCTCTAAAGTATACATGATTATACAATAGAGTATTGAGTGACATGAGTATTGTACAAGTTTAGCTTATTTTAAGACTATGGGTGAGAAGAATACTGCCATCAGATCTTCATTATTGTTGGACCAAGGTCAACAACTTAGGTAAATAAGTCACGAAGTTAAAGGCAGGCACGATGCGGACACGTCACTTGATGAAACGAGATGACAGAAGGTGGACTAGGGCGGTAACCGAATGGTGGTTGAAGATCGGAAAACAACTGCCTTGCGATATGTCTGATGTTGCAAGGGTCTAACAGCCGCATACTGTCAGACGGACCTCATACTTGTTAGTGGTATCACAAAGAAAAACGTCCGAGAATACTGGCATCAAGTCGTATAGACTAATACTCATCAGTGCAAACATGGGTTGAGTATGATGATGAAGGCTTTCATTGAGTACGTGTGTGTAACGTAAAATAGAGAGTTCGATTCGTAGATGGTTAACTAACTCGTAGAACTCTACTTTCTAATTTACTTCCACGGGGATTGAAGGGCAATTCATAAACTATTATCCTGTTTTATAATTTAATAACGTTAATAAATATCATCCCACGCACACCCACAGATGTCATCGGTCGAATGTTAAAGTATTAACTATATTTATTCAGAATATTATACAGATATTTGTGACATGCAACTTTGAATAGATCCGTCGTTAATAATATTTTATGGACTTCGAAGATCTTGACAATAATAATGTTGGGCAATATTGTATTCTCAACTACTTTCTTATAGTCGAGGTGCCAAGGATTGAACTCGACAATCTGCAAAATCAAGATTACAGGTTCGAGCCATTGGTAACATTGAGTATTATTTTTAACTTACGTCGTGAAGTTTCGCAACACATCCATTTCGGTGAACATAAGAGAATAACAAAAAAAAACATAGACTCTTAGGCTCTTTTTCCTTTTTTTCTACAATTTTTTACTTAATGACTTGATACGCCGGGCTCTGGTCAGCGCCGGCGTGCCTGCTGTGCTAGAACCAGTCGGTCTCGGTCGCGGCGATTGCCGGAGGCAGGACGGTATGTCTGTGATGCCATGGAGGATGGGTCGGCCCTTGGTGTGGGACGCTACGTGTGTCGATACACTAGCTCCTTCCCATCTTCCTGACACATCGGTGGCGGCCGGCGCCGCTGCTGCTCAGCAGGAGTGCCTCAAGCACCGCAAGTATGCCTGTCTCGGGTCAGGTTACATATTTGCGGCATTTGCGGTTGAAACTCTGGAGCCTTGGGGTCCTGAGGCTCACCATCTTTTTGAAGAGGTCTCGCGCCGTCTAGTCGAGACCTCTCGTGACAGGCGGGCTGGAACATACCTTGCTCAGAGAATCAGCATTGCTCTCCAGCGTGGCAATGCTGCTAGTCTTCTTGGCACGTTGCCTCAGGATACCGGTTTGGGACAAATATGTATATAATGTTACGTTAGGTTGGACATATAGAAAGGAAGAGTGAAGAAAGATTGTCGAAACAGATATACAATGCGAAAGTGTGTGGAAGAAGAGGCAGAGGAAGACCACGTTACAACTACCTAGATCAAATCGATCGGTAACTCAAGGATGGAACCGTCAAGAGTATTAGAAACCGCATGTATAAAGACAGATGAATGTAGACATAGCGAAATAGGTTTGTAAGAAAACTGGCGCTCTTCTTTCTTTGCTAGGTATTTGCCAGGGACTCGGACTAATGTTCACAACATCATACATGTAATAAATACAATATTTATCAAAGCCTAATAAACACTCTACAGCTATATAAATATTGTATTTAGAAGCATAAGTTATTAAACTTCACCTTGACATTGTCTGGGTGATATCAGCCTTTTGAGACGCGATAACTAGTAAGCGATATGATTGACGCCGCTGTCTGGTGTAGGTATTATAGTCCGAGAGCTGGCACCAATTTTTGGGTAGGTATTTGAGGCAAGCTGAAAGCTTGTCACATACCTCTCCTATTATTATACCCCAATACGGAACTGCAGACCAGGCGGGTAAATACCGGGACTAATCGAACCCTGATTAAAAAAAAAATTGTTCCCAAAAATATGTTTGAGGCAATATGCATTTTTTATATATTTCTGTGTAATGTTTAATGAATAAAAATAAATAAGCCAGACGATTTAGTCGGGGTTTAACATTGCTAGTGGCGTGCAAAAATATTTTGCAAAACAAATTATTTGACTTGAGTCAAATCTTGAGTTTTTAATAGAATATTTATATTTATATTCCACTCAAAAATAATATTTTAAGCAAGGCAGACCATTTTGGTGGGACTTTCTACCTGCTAGGTGTTTGGGGTCTATTTAGCCCCGGTATTTACCAGCCAGGTCTGCAGTTCCGTGTTGGGGTATAATAGGGGTAGAATAAGAGGTATATGACAAGTTTTCAGCTTGCCTCAAATACCTAATCAAAAATTGGTACCAGCTCTCCTACTATTATGTCCTGGAACGGTTTACAAGTGAACCTATACGAAAGGTTACCTTTATTAACATTAGATCATTAAAAGCATTTCATATCTTAACGTCTTTACGTCTAGCCATACACATTTAATACACGTTTTATATCTATAAGCTTCACATAATATATATTAAAGTAAAAAATTACAATTAATAATATTGAAGACCAATCAAAGAACAGTTGAAACTAACTACTTACAGATTTTTATCTGTAAGTAGTTAGTTTCAATTCCTTTATTCATCGTTATAAACACAGTCTTGTCACGCCAGTTGCTTTGCGAGTCTCTTCAGTTTATTAATTCTGCACCAAGTTGTCTCTAAAGGTTGAGGTGTGTTTGTAAAAATACATACATATATAGCCAGAAGCCAAGACAGACGTACCTCACAGCGTAACTGACCTTTAGTCACAACATTGCATAATAAGTTTTAGAATTGTACGTTCCGAGTTATGGTTATTCCAAGGTATGAATTTAGGCAACAACTTATAGCACTAGAACTATAATAATAATAATAATACCTTAGAAAAATTCCACTGAAATTGACATAACTTGTGTTATGGTAACTAGACAAAGATATTTTAAATTATATAGATAATATAATAATATAATAATATATCCTCACGCCTTCCCACAAGGGTCCCCGAAGGGGTAGGCAGAGGTGTATAGGTAATACCCACACACCCACTTTCCGCCGGAGGTATATTAGGTGCCAACGTGACAGATGGCGAGTCCATCGCCGTTACTCAAGCACGACTATACATACGCCTTTGAATTTCTTCTCAGACGTATGCAGGTTTCCTCTCGATGTTTTCCTTCACCGTTATATAGTATATAACTTTTTATATATAAGTTATATAGTATAGTAAATTATATAGATAGAAAAACATAAAAATACATAGGACATCCAAGACTAAAATACAAAATAATACTCGTGTTAATCACACAAATATCTGTCCTCGGCGAGAATCAAACCCGCGCCCTCAAGTTTCACAGTCAGGAGCTGTCACTACTAGATCGACTGCCTGACGAAAAATAGAACCAACAGATTGGATCCACCAAGTCTGAGGAGAGACTTGCTTCTTTGAGTTTATTCTATCGCTTGTAAAATAGAAGAATATTTTTTACGATAGCCACAGCTGCCTCATACCCATAACCTGGAACTTAATAACTCTCGCACTATGTTTGAAAAGAGGTTTCTACCGCGAACAAAAATTGAAAAAAAAATCTTTGTTAGTTGACACTGAGTTACTTGACTCATGCCGCATGCATCGCCGCCAGTGAAATGGCAAGTCACCAATCGAGTAGTCATTTTGTCTGAAGTATTATTTTGAATGACAGCCATTCGTAAATAGAACGCGTCAGCCTATATTAACAAGTGTCTTATGTGAATGTAAGTTAACGAACTGGCCATGTTTCATAAACTGATTTTCGTGCTAATAGTCGCGGATACAGAGTTATACATATACTCGTATATATATGTCTTTAAATATATATATTTTTTGTGGATTGTTTTGTGGATCTATCATGTAAATATTTTCGCTTTTACCTAGAGTATGGGCTCTCACTAGTTTTGGGACTGATATTATTTGAAAGAGAAGGAAAATAAACCATCCTCACATGAACATATTCAATCTAATAATTCTAAGCTTAATCTGTTTGTTTACATAATTTGTTAGCATTGGAAATTTTACCAACAGTAAATTTATTTTATCGCAGCTATTTGCACGCAAGCTCGATTAGCCAATTTCAAAGCTAAATGCGGTAGCTTAATTCAGACAGCTAAAATTAGCAAGCATATATTCAAACGATCGTGACAAAGTTGTCACTTTATACAAATGTCTGTCGCCCGTATATCTTGAGTTGACAACGCAACCAATGTCGCAAACTAAGTGAGCGTATTAAAACTAAGCGCACACTATGTGCTGCTATTAAAATTACTACATGAAATTTAGACCTTTAGGCCTCAGCAATAGGGACTAAATAAAACAATTTCAGTGAGCACAATAAATCTCTTTAAAGTGTTTGCTCGAATATCGTAACATTATTTTACGCAAAGATAAATCTTTGTTACTAAAATAATGTAGTATGTTAAGGTTTTGTTATATTTTAATTAATGGAACATCTCCAATCTGTGTATTTGTTTCACAATTTTCTTTATCCGATATTAAACACAGAGTAATATAATACCTTTCAATAAGAGAAAGAGAAAATAATTTCACAATGTTGTTTTCTTTCACGAAGCTTATCTTGACATAATATCTCATATAAATCACAAGACATTTCATATTCATATTTTTATTATGGTCACATTTTATGCCTCTCAAACATGTTTATCATGCGTGTAAAACGGCGATAAAATTAAAATTTAGAAAACAAATAGGTCGGTAGGTATGTAGGTAGCCAATCAAGGACTAGATAGGAAAGTGTCTTATTTATTTAAGAAAAGTGTGTGTAAAACGTCACGTCTTCGTCTTCGTCTTCACCCCTTCCCATAAGGGACCAGGACGGGGTAGCGAGTGAGTGTTTTTCACCCTTTTGTTGAAAAGGGTGAAAAACCTACCTACCTACCAATTATTATTAATCGCTACCTTCGACCAATTAGAGCTTGCAAAATTTGCGTTGCAGGCGACCATATTTTTTCTAATGTCAATGTCTACTGTTATCACTCTTCATGACCTAACTAACTAATTACCATAAAGTACGAAACTATTGCTGGTTCTTACTTGTATGGTGTAATAAATTTGTATCCCATTGCTATTAGCAGCTGTGAGCCGATACCTCATTGAGCCTACATACCGTTTCGTAACCATGTTCCCTTCATCATTGCTTGCTTGAACGCGTACTCCCATTGTGACTTTAAAAACAGTAATACTTATATAATGGCGATTAAGTATTTGATATGTGAGACCGGATGCTCTTCATTTTTATAGGGATGTCTCGAGGAAACTCTTTGAGGCCTCCCGGGATAAGAGGGCTGGCGAATATTTCGCTCAGCGAATTAGCATTGCCATATAACGTGGCAATGCCGCAAGTCTTCTTGGCACCCTTCCGCGTGACACAGATTTGGGTCATTTATTCTATTTGTGTTTTTTAGTTAGTGATAATATATATCCTCACGCCTTCCCACAAGGGTTCCTGAAGGGGTAGGCAGAGATGTACAGGTACTCACGCACCCACTTTCTGCCAGATATATATCTGATTTTATATATATTTTAGGTACTGACTTGACAGATGGCATTTGAATTTCTTCTCGAGCGTATGCAGGTTTCATTATCGTTAAGGTAATAATGATCACCACTTTCTTTGAGCCTAGATTATCCATCGTTGGTTTTGCCTTTCCCATACTTCAGTTTGATATAGAAAGTTGAAACTTGGCGTTAAACTGCCTTTTTTTTCAGTCTTTTGTATTTTGTGTCTGTTATACTTTTGGTGCTCATTATTTTATCCATAATCACGCCTTCATTAATGCCAGTTTGGAGTGCCAATAGTTTTGGATTCGATCTTAAACTGTCACTGATAACTAGTAACTGGTACCATACATAATGTATTCTACAGACCGGTAATAGTAAACTCCTGAGTCCCTAGATCAACACACCGACCAGAAACAATAGCTTAGATATCCCGAAAGCCAGATGTTTTCGCTTCGTCCAAGTGGAATAGGGGGATGGAAGTAAATACGCGTCTGTAACGCCCCGAAACTTCTCCTGGCTGCAAAGTTGGCTTAGTTATTTTACGCAGGGCTGCCACATCATTGCACAAGCCAAACCATGGAAATTAGATCTAGATACGTTGGCACTTTATTATCTTCGACCAATTTACTAATATTCGCAATATGCGCGGATAATAACATTCGCAAATGTAATTATTATTAAGACTTTCACAAAATTAAGACGAAAACCGAATACGAATTTGTGTCAAAGATCAAGTCGTATTAATTATAAAAACTCACGTTAGAACGTCTTAATGAAAGCACGTGTTTTATTCAGGTAACTAATAGATTTGTTGCTCATCTGCAACCAACATATTTTATCTTACGAAACAAAATAGTACTACTTTCCTTTACGTTTAAGTTTAAGTTCCTGAAATTCGGCACTGAATTAGCTTATGGGCTGGATTAATACCAGCTGAATTAATAGAATATGGTTTATTCCTGGAAAACATCTACTAATGATAACCAAAATTTTTGGGCTACAGCTAGTCCTGATATATATACTATATCAGGGTAATACAGGGTTACTGGAAATAGGTGGTTATCCGTTTAAGGGATGATAGTCGAGATCATCAAATAGCTATCAAATAACCTTCGGGTAGGTGGGGCAAAAAAGTACTGATTTTGAACAAAAAACGTATTTTTATTTAGTGAATCTCAATGATTTCAAATGGTTTACTATTCCTATGACTAAGTGCAACCAACTTTACATACATAGCCCTATACGAGTAGACACAAAAGTTCCTCAAGAAATGTACCATCTGAATTGCATTGTCTTCGTAAACTTTGTCTTTTTATAGTAGACCGCAGTGCCTCTGTTTCCTATAACGACATCTTTGCCAGTTATGCATGAGGTGTCTTTGTGCGGCTCGTATATTTATTTGTTTGCCTTCAATATACTCACATGTTTTATTTACGGAACCTTTTATGGCGTTTCATGTTAGCGTCAACGCCTTATTCGTCACAATCAGAATCTTGATGTAGGCATTGATTTGTCACTTCACCCATTTTACCAACATTACGGCGACGATATAACTACCAACAAGATAAACTTGACAGTTTACGGCCAAGATTGACGTACCATGTTTTTAGCAAGAGTACTTAAATGTTACCGATTATAGTATTTAGTTTCTTAAATACTATCGTAATGCTGGGGAAATCGATACACAAAATAACAATTTGATCTATTCAAAAGAAGATACAGAAGAAACTTTATTGTACTGGATTAAGTAATCGTAAAACTTTCCAATACATGCTTCCTGCACGTTTTTTCACAAGAGTGCCCAAATGGGTAGGCCGAGGCAGCACATCCTGATTTAAGTGCCAACGTTACAGACAAAAATCTATCGCCATTTCATTGATACAGTCGGGATTCGAATTTGCAATCTTGGCATCGCGGGCCGCAACTCGAATCATTCGGCCAGCGCAGGCAATGTCCTTTTAGTCCTAAAAATATTCAGTTAATCAACTTCACCCATCACTGGGGTCAATTTGCGACTAAATTTTCTCGCAGCGTCTATTCAGGGAGTTGAAAACTTTCAGAATGTTGGTCGTAATAGACTTAAGGACCAATATTTGTCAGACAATGGACCATTGTGCTGTAGACTCTTGGTTAACAATCGTCCTAATTGATATTATTTAGTTTCAAATAAAGGTAATCTTATTTTGCCATTTGTTTTAAAATGAGTTTCGTGAAAACAAATTTATTTAATTACGTCAGTGAACAGTATAATTCGATTGCGTTTATTGTATTGTGTGTAATATAAGAAACTAAATAGGTTTAAGAGTAACTGGTTAGTAATAAAATCTATTTTCCTTGAAGGCTTGATAAGATTACATCGCAAAAATTGAGGCAAGTTTTATATATATGTAAGTATCACGCCTTCCCACAAGGGTCCCCGAAGGGGTAGGCTGAGGTGTATGGGTAATACCCACACACCCACTTTCCGCCGGAGGTATATTAGGTGCCAACGTGACAGATAGCGAGTCCATCGCCGTTACTCAAGCACGACTATACATACGCCTTTGAATTTCTTCTCAGATGTATGCAGGTTTCCTCACGATGTTTTCCTTCACCGTAAAGCTCGTGGTGTGGCTAATCACTGTACTTAATTTCAGAAAAACTCATGGGTAAGGTCGGGATTCGAACTTGCGGCCTTTGTGTCGGAGGCAACTGATTGAACCACTCGGCCACCACGGCTCCAATATATTTGAAATGTCTTTAATTTAGAGATGGTAGTGTTTTAGTTTATTCAGAGAAAAATTTACTAATTATAATCACACATGTAATTATTTGGCTAAACTCCAGTGAAAGAGGGTATTACTCCACACTTCTGCAAAACCTTCTGGTGACCTTTATGGGAAGGCATGAATGTACAAGATAACATGTCATGATTTTAATCTTTCAAACTAACTCCGTCGATCAGTATTTAAAGAAGAATCTCATTCATACCCTGTCCAAAAAAGTCCAGCAAAATTTTAATTATACCGCATTCACTTCATCCAACGACTAATGAATCTTGCTAAATGGTCCGCAGAAACAAATATGTTCACAACAATTTAAAAGCATGCAGTAGTCGCGTGCCTTGATAAAGGCGGGTACACATCTGATTGTATCATTGGCGTACTGCCATTAGCTAAGATTTAGATAAGTGTAGACAATGTACAACCGGGCTAACAGCACAATTAATGACGAACGTGACCGGGTCTACTGCATCGCCTATTAATTGACGTGTATTATAGTTTTGTCGAAGCATTAAACGACAGCTCAATGAAACAGAAGAGTTGGAACTTATTTGTAGGCCGAATCTGAATGCAATGAATTTAGTAAGCGTAGAAGAAGAAGCTTTAAAACTTTTTAACTGTCGAATTAAATTTGTTGCTATTTCCTGTTATTTTTATGGTTATAATCCTACATAACATTACATCAATGTAATCACAGGAATAGTATCATTTATAATAAAAAAGAGAACGTCTCAGGTGTAAACAATTTAGCAATTGATTTAGTAAAAGCATGGCCCTATTCCCATTACATAATTGTCAATTCTTAAGTTTATCTACATATTTTATATGCTATGAAGTACGTGAAAGCTTCTAAGTAGTAGATAGGTACACGTATAAATACTGACTTAAGTGTCAAAGAAATAAGGTTTATTTATAATGTGGATTCCTTTTTCTTTACAAGTGCTTAAACGTCTGGTTTGTGGTGTATTTATTATTTCAGTTCAGGTACAGTCTCAGGATTTTCTGGATATATTTTCAATAGGGTTCAAGCCATTACATTATCGCGTGATATTACCAATATGATTCAAAAGTGCTAAAGGGTTAAATTCAGCTCAGACAAGACAGCGCTCTTTACTTTATGATCTTTACAATTGGTATAAATGATAGAAATATGCATTTTTTCGTATAGGTTAGGTATCTACCCAAACCATTAATTCCGAATCCGTCAAATCAGCGCAGAACCAATTCGCTTTTTATTATCTCTTTTAAATTTATCGTACCGGCTGAACATTTCCAGAAATTACCAAAAAAAACCTACTTATGGATCCTTTAAAAAGGAAGAATTTGTCTAATCCTTAGCTCAACTTTCCATTCTGCACGAAAAGACGCTTTTCCGAATCGGTAAATATTGACTTTCGTAAGTGTCTTTTAGGGCTAGAATTGACTTGGTAACTTTGATTTCCACTTTATAAAAGTGAGCTGAGACGACGCAACAATTGTTTGTTCATAAACACAAATAGAAAAGGGACGGAAAATGTTACAATTCACGTATTTAACTTCAATTTCCGATTTATTACGAGGGTTGTCATTTCATGGAAATAAATTGCGACGAAATGTTTATATCTACTAAGTGGCTAACCAACGTATGACTCGCTTGTGGGGTAGCGTATACAGTAGTACCTATATGTCTCAAGCGAAGATAATAAGATAGACATAGAAGGTAGACATTATTCGGGCGTTGCTAACTATATGTAGATATATACTGTTGGACAGACCGGCAGACAGACAGTAAAAAAAATAAGACAGACGTACTAAGACCTAAAATTATTCATTACATAGCAACCCTCAGTGATGCAAATTTAGACCTAAGAATTTCTCCAGCAAAATATAAATAATTAAATATCCAACCGTACGTCGGATGCCGATTTATTTTACAAAATATTACACTCTTACAAAGATTTGTACCTGTACTGTACTGTTTGTACATTACATACAGTACATACAGAATTCCCTGTATTATGTGTCTATACATATACATTTATAGATATAAATAGAGGGAATACACATCATCACATCATCACATCATCAGAACATATTATGCCAGCTATGGACTGTTTACGGCCATAATTAGTAAATATACTATCAAAAGTACAGGCGTAAGGTTGAAAGTTAGATCATATCCAATATCTGTGATGTTAATGACCTGTTCATACAATTTACAAGAATTCTTGTTTGATAACTTATATCGTATGGGTTCTTCTTCGGGTACGGTTGGGTGAAATTAAAATCGCATCACCTCACCTCACCTCACCTATCGGATACATTTAAGCACCACGGATCTGTGCACACAAAAATCATCATAATCGCTCGTGGCGAAACTAAGGAACCGCTGACTTTTACATATATAAGATTATAAATAAAAGCAAAGGCCGTTCGCCTCCCGAGCACGAGCTTGCATTAAACTATAAATAGTTTTATTAATATTACTGGAAGCAATTAGGCTGCACCATTACATTCCCGGTCTAATCTTTAGGCGCACGCATTCTGATTTATTACTTTTTAATTGATAACAGTCATGTCAATTAAGGATGCGAGGGTCTGAGATATCTTGTCCAGTATGTTGTAGACGAAACTGGTCTAGACAGCTCCCGTTCATTCTACTTGTTAATGTATAAAACCATTTACTCTACTTTTCCGGCAACTTTTTATCACTAGCTCATTATCCATTGATATATTTATATAAGTATCACTATAGTATAGTAGTACACTTATGTCATCAATTATTAAGCATAGATCTCATAAAAACACGTTAAAATAAAATTTGTACTTTGCATTATTCAATCGAAATTAGAAATCAGGCTTTCAATACTGGATCTAATTATGACCAGATCAAGGAAAAATACGCTACGGGTGCTAAGCTGCATGAGGATTGTGCAAATAATTTTGAAACACTCAAACGTTTAAAGGGAATAAATTTGCCATTTTCACACACATTTCAACGTCACAAGATTTGACATGAGATATCGCAACGCGCAGAGTAATATATAATGTAACATACATTTAAAATTCAGATAAATCGGCGTCAGTTGCACAGATGGAGCAAGTAAACGCCTCGTAGGGTTGGCACGAGAGTAATTAAATTTTGCCAAGGGCGAGGACTGATATAACTCATTGAGAATTCTTGAATGTAACCACAAATTTGAGCTGAGACCGGAATGATTGACGGGAAATGTAGATTTCAAATCAAAATGCCGTGATCGCGCAGTGTTTTAGTCAACAAAGCTATGATTGCAAGGTCCTGCACTAATGAGTTTTCCGAAACTTAAAAACAGTAATTTATCAATCACTACGAGCTTAACGGTGAAGGACATCATTGCATGCTATTGAGAAGAAATCCAAAGATTGTAAATGTTTATCTTGATTGAACACGTAATGACAGATTCACTATTTGTCATGTTACCTGTATAATATTATCTCTGTGAATATTCGGAGACATTTGCGTTAAGTCGTGAAGATTTTTTTAAGCCTATAATTTGAATTTATGTTGTTTTCCTTACATATTTCATTCCCAGACCTTCGTAACAATTTTCCTGTTTATCGCAGGTGCGGTATAGGAAATAATTAGTTGTATATATTATAAATATAGTTATAAATATATACTATATACCATAGCTTCTGATATATTATTAGTTGGCATGACGCATCAGCAGCAGGTGGAAGCAATGTCAGGAGAGCTCTAATTCTTTACTAAGAAAAAATTAAATTATATACTTCTGAAAAAAGAACTGGTAACCCAATGAACATGACGTCATAAAATATTTTTTTATCGACATAATTTTTTTCGCGCTTTCCCTTTATCATTTTGACCAAAAACCCATTGATCCATGACATCCATTTAAAATTAAAAAAAAATTATAAGCCACTTCATACTTTTATCACCCCTAACCTAAAATAAATGTTTAAACAATCATGTCTACAATACGCACTTGACCATAAATCGGTTGCGACTTGCGTTTAAGGCAATTAACCAATAAAGTGCAGTTCTAGCTAAACGAGTTTTACCAAGAAACAGTTAGAATGTTCACACTAATTAATTTGCAGATTCTGTGTGCTGACTGTTATTTGCGTAGCAGTCTAATAGAGTAAATTAACGCAGACACCTCAATTAGCTTTAATGAAAATTTCCTAAGCCTTTATATTCAGCCTTCTCACAATGTTTTAATGCTAACATTTATACAAACATACATATCATGACGCCGAGTCTCACACGGGGAAGGCAAAGAGAGTTGAGCGCCAGTTCCGTATGATTTAAATATGAATAAAGACTTTTTTTTTATATATACAACTAGAGTGGCAAACAAGCATACGGCCCACCTGATGGGAAACGGTTACCGTAGCCTAGCTCACGATACCGAAGTATCACTTGCGCGTTGCCACTGTGTGTTCGGAGAGTCATAGTGTGTTGGCATAATGGGTTTAATCCCTCTGCTTCCAACACAATGTAACAATTCTCCCCCCCTTCCCAAGGAGCTCATTACTGGAAACCTTATTCACCGCTTAGGAACACAACACAAAAAAAGTGTTATTTGGCTACGGACTTCTATAAGGTGGACGTCCTGCCCCAGTCGGGCAGCTCCAAATTCGAACGAGAAACCCGTTATGCCCTACCTCTCTTAAATTCTCTAAATAGGCGTAGGCAAATGTACGCGAATACGAGATTTTATAAATGTGCTACCGTGTCTGTTAGAGTCCGGCACTATCTATTACGCCGAGTCTCATACGGGGTAGGCACAGAGAGTAAAGCACCAGCTTTCTCTAACTAGATCCTACATTGTGGAGTTATTGAAATATAAACTGGAAGGAAGGACAGAAGGAATGTGACGGAACTCGCCATCTGTCACGTAAGCACCTAAAATATATTTCTGTCGGAAAGTGGGTTCATGGGTATCACCTAGGTATACACCTCTGCCTACCCCTTCAGGAACCATTGTGAAAGGAAAGGCGTGAGGATATATACCTTGAAGGCCATGTTGTTTCCTTACGTTGTTACAATGATATAAACTTAGCCTTTAAATATCGTATCGCGATAGAAAGTTTCTGACCCTTTAACATTTAGGGGTCAATGGTAACTAAATGTTACTTGGATGGAAGTGATTCAGGAAGCAAAGGGCTTAGTCAAAATGAATATTCATAGGCGGATTATACCAGCCAATTTTATTCACTTAAATACGACAATTTAAATAGATTTGTATAACATTTTACAGTTTCCGAGAGGCGACAGTTAAATAACGTCTACTTTTATTTTGTACAAAGGTAGTTCTAATTAAGTTTATGTTTAATATTTTGAAGGTAATAATAATAATAAAATTCTTTATTGTACCAACACATCTACAAAACAAAATAGATAGGACCTTCTCTCCCAACTTACAAACCTCTTTTTATTTTGTACAAAGGTAGTTCTAATTAAGTTTATGTTTAATATTTTGAAGGTAATAATAATAATAAAATTATTTATTGTACCAACACATCTACAAAACAAAATAGATAGGACCTTCTCTCCAAACTTACAAACCTCTTTCACTTCATCCAGATTATTTCAATAAATTTTCAATGTTTTATGTGTAATAAATATCTTAGAGAAATAGGACAGGGTTTCTTATCTTAAAATGTAAATACGTAAATACGGATTTCAACTTCAGGTTTTCACGAATCCCTAAGTGCTTTTAAATTATCACTGAAATTGCGCAGGTTTACTTTCTTGCTTCCTTGCTACATAACACTGAAATTTATACCAACCCTATACTCATAAAAAATTCATATCAGTAGTTCATTAGTAGCTTATTTAACAGAAATACAGACTGAAAGCGTGTGCAAATCTACCAAAGCCAGACATCTCACATCTTTCGTTGCAAGTCTTTTGAAATCACGTCTAATTGGTATGCTCGCTTCATAAGCAGCCTATTATAACTGATTTATTTCTTTACTCCGTGACTCAAGTGTGATTCATACTGGTGCCATTGACTTTACATGTGTGTTAGAACAATCCGACATTCTTCGCAGATCTGCTGAAAGGCTGGCACAAATCACTGTTAAAGTATTGTATAGGTTCAGCCCAAGCGGAATAATTTCTGCATTGTTTTTAAAGATAAGACAGGGCTTATTCATTTCAGTTTCATAAACAACGTTAAGCTATTATTTTGATACAAAATTATGGCTTTAAATAGGTATCCAATATTTCCAGAGCTTGAAGGGTAAAAATTCAGTCTAGCTTGATCCATGCTAAATCGTATTATTCCTGAATTTTCGGAAACTCATTTTACTTTTAAACTAAAAATATTTAAATTTCATTGTACCTAATTACATTAATGTACAGTACATAATTTGCCGCTACTCACCAATGCTGTACTTAACATGACATAATATTGTGATACTAGAAAGCTACCGCGTTTTATGTAACACTCAAAGCGACAAATTAAACCAACTACAAAGTAGTTCATCTACCAAGTATTAAGCGATTAAGTCAAATTTACTTAACTATCGTGTACCGCACTACATGTTAATAGCCTTTCTAATCTCGGCTTTGAATATCGCTTCATTAAATTAAATAACTGACTGAAAATAACACCCTTGGTATTTGCAAACGCAATGCCTTTTTGTGATGCCCCAGTGGTAAAAAAGAGCCTAAGCTTGGTCTTAAATTATGATATTTATTTACAATGTATATCTTATTGTTTTTATTACCGTAGTTCAGCGACATTGGTTCCTTAAATTTTATTGCTATGATCGATCAATGACAATGGTTGCCTATATATAACTATATTCGAAATTATACGCAGTTAGTTCAACTTAGCTATCAGTAAGTAAGGCGAATTAGTCTGACAAAAGAAATGTTACATAATAATTTGATTTCAACATTAAACTTTAAAAAAATAGGTACGATTATCATCAGAATATACCCTCCAAAACTTAAAATATTTTCTTGTCACGCACATCGTAGAGCTTCAGACGTACAATTTTAACGACCCTTTTGTTGGTGTATCATTGTTTCATGTAATTTATAATGTGTCACAATACTGGCGTGAAAGACAGGTAATTTCACGAGTCTGTATTATACAGAAAACAATGGAGGCATGTATGTGACAGTCCATTAGGCGGCGGCTATCACACCACAATGGACTGGCTGTATCAGCCTCTGATTAATATTGAAAAAAAACACGTGTACGTAGGTACCACGCAGGGCATTGTGGTCATCTAGAAGCTGTTACAGTCCTTTTTCCATTATTTAGGAAACCAAACTATTGTCTGTCTCTCTTAAACAAAGACTTAATATGTATTTAAAGGTTTCTTATATTATTGGTTTACATACATACATGCATATCATCACGCTGAGTCCCTAACGGGGTATGCAAAGAGTGTGGAGCGGCAGTTCTCTCTAGACTTACATATCTTTTTCGTTGGTTGGTTTATATACAAGAGTATACTTATTGCGAAAGGATACATATTATTCTTTGATGTCAATGCATTTCCTCAAAATATGGTGTTCGTTAATGCCATTTTACGCAGATTTTTGGCAGAAGTTTATATGCCTTCGAGTATTGTGGGAACATTAAGCCCCAAAGAAGTAGGCAGAGGTGTGTAGTATCCACATACACACATGTCGCGGAAATGTATTATAAGTGACGTGGTGAGCTCGGAGCCCTTCGAAGCTCAAAGCTATGTCAACCTCCAATAAAAATCTTAGTTACACGCTGTCAGTATCAATAAATGTAGTGACAGAAGACTGACTCGCTCGAGCCCATTGTGTGTAAAGATCAAACAATTTGCTGACACGCTTAGCGTATAATTATTAGAAGGTATTTATGCATTATGATAATTGTAGAGGTTGCTAATTCGAAATACAACACGCTTTTGTGACTGCAGCTTATCTAACCAAACGCAATGCTATAACTCAAAAGACACCCACCAGTAGGTAGATTGCAAGTTCGATTCCGTTAATATTATATATTCAAACACGTATGTATAGTCGTGCTTGAGTAACGGCGATGAACTCGCTATCTGTCACGTTGGCACCTAAAATATATCTCTGGCGAAAAGTGGGTGTGTGGGTACTACCTATATACCTCTGCCTACCCCTTCGGGGATCCTTGTGCGAAGGCGTGAGGATATATAACTTTTTAACACTATGCAGTTCGAGACATGAAAACACAGAAATACATTTGTTTGTAACAACTCAATAAAGTTACTGCGACTGTAACCCTGGCACCTGCCGTTTAAAAGAACGCGACGCGTTGCCTTCCCTGGTGGTCAGACTTCTCCTTCTAAATAAAAATAATATTAAGATGTGAATGAGAACATAGAGGACCTCGTATTGAGTAAATTAACATCTGACACAACAATAATAGTAGATATCCTGTGTCAGTCTGATAAATTGGCTCATTGAAAAATTTACTGACAAGAGCAATCCACAGCAGTAGATTAGCAAAACAAATAAACGCGAGGGCAAAAGGATCGCTAAGTGCGTGAAGATGGTTGCAGATAAAGGCGCTTTTATCTATGGAGATGAAACGCAACTTTCTATCTTATATTTTCAATAATAAATACCGCATACTACATTAAAAATCTTTTACAAAGTAATTTTTAATGGCTCATAACAAAAATTTATTAATATGTAGAAAAAATATTGGTTCTCTGTTTAAGCCGAGAAATGGATTAATTATATATGAATATTTTAGTGTAACAGAAATTTTATTAAAATGTTATTATTATATGTTCGAGCTTTACAACTGTAACTACATAATGTATGTATGAAAATAAGAATTGTAAAAAAGGCATAGATAAGAATATCTAATCTCGGATGAGCGAGTGCGTAGAACTTCCAAAAATGTCGGCTCATTAATTTTAATTAAGAAAATTCATAATTTTACCATTACTCTTATTAAAATAAGCTGCTTAATGCCACATAATAAATTTGTCATACCGTCGTTTAAAAACGACCGCCAAACCTGCTTTGAAGTACGAAATATAATCAATGATCCTTATCCCCATACCTAATGAAGACCGCATGACGCTGTACAAGTAATTTGATATTTTTTCGCTGCGTTTTTTTGTTATAATCTATAAGGGCCTTACAATGGTATACAGCAGAAATACACAGTGTGAAACGTTCAGACAAATTAAAGGCAGCTGCAAAGTGTGGCGTTGATTGGCGACTGCACATTTAGATTTATGATTAAAGCGTGAGTAATAAGGACTGAGACTCTTTAGATCATCCTCTCCAAAGTATTTTTTTTTATTTCAAAGGGCCGACAATTTTAGATCCAATTTATTGATACCACTCCGCTATGATTACGAATGCATTTACACTTTGGTTTTATTTTGGTCTGATCGCTTTATTTTAGGTGTGGTTTCTCAAGTCATAATTGTGTAATAGTCCGATGCAGTATTACTTAATATATTTCTGGATAATGTTAATAGATATTAATTGTTTTCAGTTGTTTCTGATTTTGTGCTAAAATATGGTTTGTACCAATATTATGATGGAAAAGGCATTGGCTACGCCTGATGGATTAAAATACCATAACCAATATTTTTTATTTCTCATGTTTCTAACTTTTCTTTTATTTTTATATTGAAAAAAACGACATATTGCATTATATTATTATTTTCATAACATAAAAATTACCGGTGTCATTTCATTCGCCATTTGTCGTGACATCTAATTAATCAATATTTACTCTATAAATGGTGATTTATTGGAACATTTTGAAAATTATATTAACGTTTTTATATTGCTAAAGGTTTCTTTCTTCTGACACTGACACCAAGAACAACACGACTGTGTTACATTGTTAAACAGTTTCCAACACCGCACCAAAAAGAATATTCTAAGAAGTAACTTTAGTTGCAATGTAAATCAAGTTTCCTTTGTATGCGCCAGTTTTCTAACATCACTATTTCAAACCGCTGGGTTTTTGGTATAGAAAATGTTCTTTGTTGAATCAAGTCGATTGAATTCCAAGAAATAAAATCCATGATGGAAATGTCGGTAACGTCTGGAAATGCGTTTTATTGTTACAATTTATTAGGTTTGCTTACAATAGATTCGGGTGAGGGAAAAGGACGTATTAATGGATGGGGATTTTGTAGTGTTGTTCCAAATACGTATGTATATCTGTATGTATGGCCGTGCTTGAGTAATGGCGATGAACTCGCCATCTGTCACGTTGGCACCTAAAATAAATCTCCGGCGAAAAGTGTGTGCGTACTGCCTTTACAACCTTGCCTACCACTTTAGGTCCCTTGCGGAAGGTCAAACTACCATTTACTAACAGCCGTATAATACACATATAGCCGTACAATGAAGACTAAATTATGTTATGAAACATTGCTTTGACACCTAAATTAGAGGTTTTGTAGTAAAGTGCATGTTTTGAGTTGCTTAGTAATCATTTTGAATGTCAATATGTGACCTAAGCAAATGAAGTATTGCTGTCATATGAAGGTGTGAGGTAATGCGATAACATAACTTAGTGGTTGTTAGTGGAAAATTACATCCCACAGTAAAATATTGATATCTTCAACCTTTCCCGAAGATCACCAGCGGGGTAGATAAGTTCTAAGGTAAGGCAGATACGGAGATATGATAGGGGCCTCTATCGCAGGAGATATCTTCAGGTAGCAACTCGAATAAATCACATATATTTACTATCAATACAAATGAAAAGGGGTACGGTCGGTAACTCGTAATTAGAAACTTTGGATCGCATACATAGTTAATACGTAGCGGGTAAACTCCTCGGTGTTGGGATTCTTCGCAAGTTCCACGTTCAACTCAATAATTAGGCACGGAATGTCGGTTGTTCCGTTGTAGGTGCATGTAGGTAATGCGGATCGATAGTTACTGGTTCAAAGGCGTGTGTATAGTCGAGCTTGCGTAAAGGCGATGGACTCGCCATCTGTTTCATACATCTTTGAATTTCAAACGTATGCATGTCTCCTCACGATGAATTCCTTCACATTTAGGTTCAGAAAAACTGATTGGTACAGTCAGGATTCGAACTTGCAATCTTTGTACTGCAGATGACTACTCGAAACCCTCGGCCACCAAGGATTCCTGAATTCAAGCCATTTGGTTATGAGCCAGTGGCAATGTTATAATTTTGAGTTTATACTGTTTACATTTTGCATTCAAATATTTTCAACACGGATGTTATCATTTACAAATAGATAAAATAGAAGTTTCATTATTCTCAAAATACTGTGAAATAAAATAACTAAGGCGTATCGGTATAATTCGATTTTTATTCATCTAAATTATCGACTTTCCACAAAAAGATATCAGTTACAGTAAGTATTAATGTTGCTAGAATATTATTGATAAGACGAGATGTTAAATCAGCAATAAAATCTCAGATATTTCGGCAGAGAGCAGCCTTAAAATGTAATTAATTAATATATATTGTAATTAATAATCTCGATGACTGATTCATTATATCAGACGTAAAATCACAAATCCACATCGGAATAATTAACGGAGCGTAGTGTCGATGGACCGTAAATGTACCAAGGTACAATAAGAAGAAATTAAAGAGCCAACACCTTGGGTATGTGATTGAGAATATTTAATAGATTTCCGTAAGATAATAATCGGAATCATTGTTAACAATGCATGGTTTGGTTGAATATCTAATTGATTATGTAGGCTAAGCAATTGTTATCGTTTATTGTGACGATAGTGATGCAATTTTAAGAAAGGAAAAAGAGGTTTCCTTGAAAACTTGTTGTTCTTATTTTTCTTGTTGAGACCAACATTGTGGTACTACTGCCACAAGAACCTCTTTTTAGCATATCCTGCAACTACTTTCTGGCATATTTCTTTGTAACGTGAAACCTGCTCGCCAAGTGTATACACAATAGTAACATTAAGTATTGTACAAGCTTAAATAGACGAAAGAATCTGAAGCAGCTATTATTATATATATTATATTATTATTAATAATAACATCTAGTGCAGTTTCGCAATATGCATGACTGTTCCCAGAATCGGTGGCAGTGAATGTCACGACTGTAAAATTTTTATTAAGTTGCTCCTAGAAACATTACTTATTATACATATTTATTCTTCTATTTAAGACTTGAACATTTTTATTTTGTTAATATAATATAATAACTTAGTAGAAGTTAAATACCCTGCCTACCACGAGTTCAATGGCAAAGGTAAACATTGCATATGATTAAAAAGTAATTCAAAGATGTAAGTATAGCCGTGCTTGGAAGACGGCGATTGACTCGCCATCTGTCTCTGCCCATAACATATTATTTCTGCCATAAAAAGGTTGCTCTGTGAAATTTCATGGTGTCAAAATAACATTAAGCAAAAGTGTTAACCTCTAAATTAGCATGCACGAGTAATGGACGAGGAAGTTAAAATAGATCCACTTTGACTTACCAACTTAGTTAAGAATAAGTATATCCAAGCAAATAAGTAACTACATGGCTCTGCAGACCAATAACGAGCTGCTACGTCCTGAACGTGCCTCGCAACGAATTCTTGCCATCATAACTGTTCCTTGGAAAACAACAACTTCTGCACGTATGTTAAATGGTTTTCTTAAGTTAGTACCATTCGAGATTTAAATTTAGTATTTAAATGAATGACTATATAACCAAAAGTAATTTTTTCCTTACTATATAAATAGCCTCACGCCTTCTCACAAGTGCCCTCGTAGGCAGAGGTGTATAGATAATACCCACTCACCCACACGCCAGCGATATATTTTAGCTGACAACGTGACAGATGGCGAGTCCATGGCCGTTACTCAAGCACGACTATACATACATACGCGTTTGAATTGCTTCTCAAACGTATGCAGGTTTCCTCTCGATGTTTTCCGTCACCGTAAAGCTCGTGGTGTGACTAATCACTGTACTTAATAATTTTATATCCTCACGCCTTCCTACAAGGATCCCCGAAGGGGTAGGCAGAGGTTTATAGGTAATACCCATACACCCACTTTCCGCCCGAGATATATTTTTAGTGCCAACGTGATAGAGTATTATACTTCAGTTAAGTTCAGAAAAACTAGTTGGTACAGTCGGGTTCGAACTTGCGTTCTTTGTGACACTCAGCCACCACGGCTTCCCGCTTATTTCCCGATTAAATTTCCCGATTAAGTATTATATAATTACATCATACATATAAGACAAAATGAGAAGAACGCTAGTTCTCTTTTCATAATAATTGTGTGTATATAATATACCATAACGCTAGCAAGTGCAAGCAAGTGTTAAAAACGGTAAACAATAACATAGCTACATAATTATGATAACTATATTTTGGACACCCATGTCAACGTCATAATTTGTATTCAAAACTCTTGCTCCGAGAACAATTCATGTTATGGGTACGTGGCGTCGACCGTCTCGAAATCGAGAGTCCTCAAACAATGGATTTACAAGCCCTTATTTTTATTTTTTACAATTTGTATGCAAGTGTTGCCTGCTTAAAAATGTTAATAATTGACCAGAAAACAATGTTTCATAAAAATAAGTCCTTGCGTTCCTTGGAACGCTCCTTTTGAATTATGGTGGGATTATGTGTGTTGTTTTCGGAATACAGAATGGCTCTTTTGCAACACCTCTCATTATTTGGGCTTTTCAATGAACAATGTTTATTAATACTTACTATTCATGCACATGCAATCAAAATTCACTGACAAATATTCAAACGTTCGTCGATTGAATTCTCTAGTCAGAATAAGCAATTCAATCGACCTAACCAGGAGAAGTGAATAAAATCAACCTGCGTGGTTCTATAGCGTATACTGCTCTAAATGAGTTGTGCTTATAAGCTGATTGGATAAACTATACACTATATATAAGAAATTCCGTTTCTAGTTAGTTTATTGTCGTCTCATTCGAAACGAACATAATCTTAACGCGAATGAATAGGTCCAACGTCCTATAATTACAAAAATAAATAATAATAATAAGTCAATCACCCCCACTACGCTGAAAAAGTAGCTAGAAAAGAATATGGCCGTTACAAAAAAAAAAGAGCCAGAGTCAGTGACCATGAGCTTAATAGACAGTGTGACTACCTTATTTTGAATAAATATTTTGAATTGTAAACTTTGTCACGTCCTAAATACCTTTCATAAGACAAACACAGTACTAATTAACTCTGAAAATCATTTACGCACCCCTGAATATTCAGTGTGTACATAATGATCACTCATGCCTCGCGAAAATTCTACGTTTATCTCACATTCCATTTTTGTCGTAATATTTTTTATTGTTGGAGTCAATTATTCGCTTACGACCTTTTCGACGACTTAATGAGGATTTTGTGAATACATTTTACGTGAACGGTTCTTGTTTATTCGTGCGTTTGAGAGCAAACAAATTGCTCTAACGATGCCCGCGTGAAAATTATTATGAAAAATACCAGAACGTGTCTCGGGTTCATATTCTGTTAGAAATTGAATTTCTATATTCAGAAAAGTTACAAATTGATATACCTAATGCTGAAGGTCAACTGGGTGTTGAAATGAAATATTATTTCAGCTTAATATAAGTATTCATTTTATTTGAACCTGTTTTATTTATTTACTGTCAACAACGTAGTAATTTAAGAAAAGGGACCTAACATTAAACAATGTTGTCTTAAAGTTCTTCGTTTGCTCGTCATAGCTGAAGGTCGAAACCATCACGGGTGGCCTTCTTCGGATTAGTATTATTCTTGGGGTGGACTATGCTTGTCGGGTATAGAGCCCCACTCTCGGCATGCCTTGTTGTTAAGGCAGGTGGAATGTCTGACTCTTTTTTTTTTATTTGTCTACGTTGACCATCTGGCTAGCAATTGGCATGTCAATATGAATAGACATAACAGATACTTTAATAAAATAACGTTGTCAGTTGCTTCATTTGAAAAGCTTGATACTTATTTCCTGGATTCATTTTCGATAATAAGAAATATAGGAATATTATAGGAAAAATATTACTACTTCCTTAAATGCTCAGTAGTAATAATAATAATAGTTCAGTGTCACTTTGTTAATATCTAATATAAAATGCATGTAACGTGCTTCATCGGCGTCCAAAGCAAAAGATATATCTTACATGTCTTTGTTCTGACTCTGGGTTTGTTCTTTCTGATCGGTGAGACACACGCTACAGGAGATAACGTCTAGTATTAGGATTGTTTATAATAGTTTAAAGCTTTTTTTTTCCTCTCACGAGTACCGTTCAATTTCGGACCAAATAAAATCAGCGACATTAATAAACAATATTAACTATACAGAAATATGCGACAGAAGCGAACCAAACAAATGGAAATAAAATATCATCATCGTATTTCCTTACTAAAGCAAGAGCCTCGGTACCTTATTGAATTACCGGTTTCTTTATGGTAACACTATAGTTTACGCAAATGTCCCAGAAAGCCGGTATCACTCCCCAAGGACATGAAAATGGTGACATTTCTTTATTTCGCGTCGCAATTGGGAATACTGGCGTGTTAATAATTCATGAGGGTATCAATAGGAGAGGATTGTATCAAATGTGAGGTACATGATAGGTGCTTTGTTCGAGATGTTCGAGTTCTTGCAAGGTATTGATTGTAAGGATTCGTTCACCGCGAATATTCGCACAAAATTATCATCTACTTACTCCCAAAGGATGGCAGAGGTGTGAAAATAACCATTCTCGCTATCAATATATTGATGTTGGGAACTACCTAACACACGGACAAATATTTTGTCGATTCTCAGGCACGAGTATGTATTTGAGTTTCTTCTATGACAGATGGAGGTTGTTACACGATGGTTTTCTTTAACGTAAAGCTTGTTATAGTATGGATACTGGTACAGGTTCAAAAAACTTTTTGGCACATATCCAATTCTCGTAATCCAGATGAACTTCGTTATAGGAAAATTATTGGCTTTTAATCCTATGTAACTGTGGATGGATAAGATTTAAATTTTTACGCGTATAGAATGTCATATTGGAAAAAAATACCCCGTTTAGTTACAAGCAAGCCAAACATGTAGTTTTGAGTACCCTAGCTATTTTAAGTCAAACAAAAGTTGGCATTTTAATCCGCGTTCGCACCTATTATGTCAGCGCCCTACCCAATAGGCCATTTTGAAGGATTTGGAAATGGGTGATGACTAAAACGTGATCGGGTTTTACTTAAGCACGATTTATTAAGAGATTATTCTGACAGATGCGAGACACGGCTGCAATGCGGAATTACATTTCCACATCGGCGCTATATTTCAAGTTACCGCGTGTCCACTAAGCTCTCTCCGAAGGGGTAGACAGCAGCAGAGGTATCAGAGGAGAAACAGAATATCCTCATTTCACCTGAGATGACATACATTAAGAGGCCAACATGACGTGGAGAAAAGTAGGTATTTACTGGATGTAGACAGTTTATGTAACCTATAGATTATCTTAGGTATGACTGAGGCCAACCACATAGTGAGTACAGCCGTGCCAGTAGCATCGGAAAGCGGCAAGTCTTCCCTACGGACTTTGCACAGAACACAGCATTCCAGTTTTGAATGATCAACAGCAGGTCCATACATACATACATCACGCTGAGCCCCTCATGCGGTAGACTTTTCTCTTAAAATATATATTATATATATATATATATGTGATCTGCCTACCCCTTCGGGGACCCTTGTGGGAAGGCGTGAGGATATATATATATATATATATATATGTGATAAATTTAATATTTATCAGTTTATTCATACATTCTCGCCAGATTTGAATCCTATTGACGTACAAGTAGGTACCTACGCTAATAACGTATTAAAGGTAGGTAATTTAAAAGCTATAAAGCATTTTAAAAATACTATTTTAACAGACATCAACACTCGAAAGAGCTTGACAACTAGAACTCAATTTAAAACGTCAAATAAAACGAGTAGGTACTCGAGCAATTTTATCCGAGAGTATATTGAATTAATACGTGTCTCAAAAGTTTTTACTTAAATTATTAATAAACCGCTTGGGTAGCATAAATTACTTTAGGTTGGTAACGTTAAATCACGTTATGTACTTATAAGTTCTTCAGATAAATATTACAAATCACAGAAATGTATAAAATAAGAATAAAGGCGTGAAGGTATAGTAGAAGGTAGAGGAAAGTCTTAGCGAGATTGTTGCTGTCTGAATAAAACTTATATCAAATATTCAATTCCAGTCATTATTATAATTCCGTTCAGCCGTTCTAGTGTCTATCATTCAGTAATAACAAACACTCATCCATCCATTGAAACTTAACATTTATACTTACATCGCGTTGAAACCCTCACGGGGTAAACACATAGTATTAGTGGGTAAAGATTCAAAACAGAAATAGCTATTCCCCTTCATATTTGGATTAATAAATAAATAATGTGGAAAGCTATATTGAAGACATTCTTTGAACCTGACATATAACTAAAGCTTACAGGCAAGCAATAGATAGATCTCATATATCTGATTGTAATGTTATCAGAGCTTAACTAACGCCAATCAATCTGTTGATTGGGAGCTTTATATGTACTCGCTTCGACTGCAGTTATTAGGGTATTACTTACTGTTGCAAAATTCGCGTCTGTTTCATTATATTTAATCGAAATGCGAAAATGAATCTAGTTATTATGGTTTTATGTATTATTTATTATATTATATTATTATTATTTTATTTTTATTTTAGTTTTTCACGGTTTTCCACCGGTATTCTGATGGCACGGGCCTAGGCCAAGTGTTCATCAGGTGTTGCGTCCTGTTAAGTTGCTTGTGATCGGATGTGTGTGCTGTGTACTTTGGTCCTGTTCAGTCTGTAAAAATTTTCGTACTAGGCGACAAGTGTTCAGAATGGCTGCTTTTTGTAGGAGGTGGTAGGTGTTTTGGTGGAGGTTCAGCGTGGTGAGAGACTGGTGTAGTTGTTTGGGCACGACTCCTGTTGTAGATATGACTATGGGTACAATTGTGACTTTTTGGAGGTGCCAGAGGCGAGCTACCTCTTCTTTCAGTTCAGTATACTTTGAAAGTTTTTCTGCTATAGTGTTTTGTAAATTGTGTGTGTTTGGTACTGCAATGTCTATTAGGTATCCAGTTTTATTAGATTTGTTAATTAATGTAATATCTGGTCTATTGTAATGTATGGTGCGGTCTGTGAGGATAGCTCGGTCAAAGTACAGTTTTGTTGTGACATTTTCTAAAACAGTATTTGGTGTGTACTTATAATATGGAACTAATGAATTTATGAGGTTATATTGATGAGCTAGTTTCTGATGGATTATATTGGCGACCTGGTCATGTCTGTGTTTATAATCGGATTGAGCTATTGTTTTGCATGCACCTGTTATATGTTGGATTGTCTCAGGCGCACTACTACATTTCCTACAACTATCGGATGCTAGGTTCTTGATAATGTATTTTTGATAGTTCCTGGTCTCTATCACCTGATCCTGTATAGCTATCATGAACCCTTCAGTCTCCGGGAAGAGTTCGCCTCGACTGAGCCATGCGTTCGACGCTTCTTTGTCGACATTAGGTTGGCATAGATCTTGGCGATGTCTTCCATGTAGGGACTTCTGGGTCCATTCAGTGATTTTGGTCTTATTATCTATATGTGTTTCATTGTTTTGAGTTGAACTGTCTGATAAATTGAGGGGCGATGACTTTTGATCATTTTCAACTATTGAATTGTGTAATATGGAGGTTTCTCTTCTGTCATAAAAGTACTGTCTTAGAGTTGTGATCTGTTTATTGTGTAAGTTTATAATATCTATTAGCCCTCGTCCTCCTTCTTTTCTCGGTAATGTTTGTCTTTGAAGGCAGGCCCGAGGGTGGTGTTTGCGGTGTTTAGTCAGAGTGGTATTTATTGTGCGCTGTAAGGCTTTCAGTTCGGATCTGCTCCAGTTAATGACTCCGAATGAATACGTGAGTATTGGTATGGCAAAGGTGTTGATTGCTTTAACAGTATTTTTAGCATAAAGTTGAGACTTGAGGGTTGTATTCAGGCGGTGTTTCAATTGTTGTATTAGCTTTTGCTTTATATCTTTATAATTTATGAGAAGAGATTGATTATATCCTAAATATTTGTACACTTCTCTTTCATCTAGTGATTCTATTTGTTCTCCTGATTGTAGAGTATGTTGGAGTTGATAGCTGCGCCCTGATCTAATCGAATTAATTTTGCATTTATCTAAACCGAATTCCATCCTAACGTCATTTGTGAACTGTTCTGTCAGTTGGGCTAATTCGTGAAGTTGGCTCTCACTTTCGGCGTATAACTTAATGTCATCCATGTACAGCAGGTGGTTTACAATATTTTGTTGAGTCTGTCCGTCGGTCGTTTTATATTGTAAGGGAAAACCAAGGGTCCTGGAGTTTAATATGTTAGAAAGGGGATTAAGAGCCAGACAGAACCAAAGTGGGCTAAGAGCATCTCCCTGAAAGATGCCTTTATTTATTTGGATTGGATTTGTCTCGATCGTGCTATTAGAAGTAGTAATTCTCAGCCTAGTATTCCAATGACTCATCATAGATCGTAACAGTGCTATGATTTTGGGATGTACTTTGTATATTTCTAGTATGTTTAGCAGCCAAGAGTGGGGAACTGAGTCGTAGGCTTTTTTATAGTCGATGTACATAGAAAATAAATTGGATTTGGTTTTTTGGACTTTTTTAAGTATAACAGAATCTATAATTAATTGCTCTTTACATCCCTGACATTTTTTTCGGCATCCCTTTTGTTGCTCAGCAAGAATACAATTAGTGTCTATGTGTTCATAAATTAATTCGGATATACATGAGGTCATAATCTTATACAAGGTTTGTAGACATGTAATCGGTCTATATTTCGCTGGGTTTGATGGGTCGTTGGGGTCTTTAGGTATCATAAATGTAATTCCTGCAGTTAGGTAGGGTGGTATTGTACTTGGATCTTTAATAAAATCATTAATATGTTTGAGTAAGATTTGGTGTACTGTTGTGAATTTTTTATACCAGAAGCTATGGATATAATCAGACCCGGGTGATTTCCAATTGTGTAGGTTTTGAATTACCTTGTGGAATACTTCTGTTTCAATGTGCTCAAATGTCATAGTTTCAACTTGTGACATACTGCTAACTTCTCGTCCTATCCAGTCAGCTTGAGTGTTATGTTGGCTAGGTTCTTCCCATATTTGGGACCAGAAATTTTGAAAATCTATTTTATCAGGTGTTTCATTTACATTATTATCGCGGTTGGTATGGGTGCTTTTTGACGTTTCTTTTAGATTACGGTAGAACTGCTTTTCATTATGAGCGAATTGGGTATTTTGTTGTTTTCTAAGTGTACATGCAGTGTACCTGCGTAAACGACTTGATGTAACTGACAGTTTTTGTTTAAGGGTGTCGAGGACGTGTGCAAGCTGTGTGTTAGGTTCTTCGTGTACAGAATGATTTTTATATTGTTCCATTATATTATCTACATGTTTTGTTAGTTTCCTACTTCTATTGCCGTTTATGAATTGCGTAACTCTAGCTATTTTAGTTCGTAAATCCTCCACTTTTAGTTCTAGTCGTTTCTGCCAGCGTGGTTTGTATTCAATATTTATTTTACTAGTCTGGTGTGTTAGTTGTAAAGTAATTCTGGCGCCATTGGTTTTAGCGGCAGTCCATGCAGCGCAGTATATAATGGTTTGTAAAGTGCGGAAGTCAATCTCTTTATTGACGTTTTCTGGTAAGATAGTATTATTTATGTAATCAACTATTTTGGACAATCTCTTGGATGGTTTTTGTTTAGGTATGTACGTTCTGCTTGTCGGTTCAGTAATTTTGTAAAACTCTAATGCCTGTTGAAAAGTTTCGTCTATACTATGTTGTCTTGCTAATTCTGTTTGTGAATTAGATGATGGTTCTTCTGGGAGGTCTATTAAGATATTGTTTAAAAATTCTTCGTCATTATCGACTGGGGCTTGCTGATCTTCGATAGAGTTTTCTAAGCTACGCTCATGGTTTTGGTGATTTAATTCAAGCTGTTCTGACACCTGCTGTTTTATTATATTTAACCTATCATCATCAATGTATTTGTTATTTATTATGGCTCTCTTTTGGTCAGCTATTCTCTGTATACTTAAGTGAGCGAGTGCAGGGAATGCGCAAATGAAATTTTCATGCAACAATTTTCGGTAGGCTGTTCTATTTGTGTCTAAGTTAGTAATTTGGTAAAATGATCTCATAATCGTTTCATTATGCTCATTTGTCCATTTAATTCGCGTTTGTGGTGTATTCTCCGTGGTGTTTCTTATATTAGGCGGTGTTTGTTGGGTTTGTGTATTCTGTATGTTTTGGAAGTGTGTTTGAGTTTGTGTTACGGTTTGCGTTTGTAAGTGATCTAATTCTTCCTTAACATCGTTATAAATTTGGTCTATTGTGGACTGTGATAATAATTTGTTTCGAACTATGGCTCTGCGTTGGTCACCTAATCTTTGGCGACTTACTTCTACATCAGGGTATTTTTCTATAAATTTCAGATGTAATGGCTCAAGGTAAGTTTTTGTGTCAGTATCCAAAGCTGTTAGTTGTAGATACGTGCGCAGTATGAACTTGTTCATATCAGGTGTCCATCGTCTGCGTCTATTAGAAGTGCTTTGGGTGGGTGCAAGGTTCATGTCAAGGTTGACATCTTGCACAACACTGTCAAGCGTGCTGGTGGTGGACAAGGTGGAAGTGCTCCTTGTCACATATGAGGGGCGAGTCGAGGGGATGGAAGAGAATAGCGAACTCGTATCATCGCCCATGGGATCGGCTGTAGTCTCTACGTCGCGAGCCCGCCTGCTCAACTCACGACGACCGGCTGTAACATATTGTGAGGCGGGGGCCCGCCTGCTCAGCGCGCCGCCACCGATGTCCCGCGAACTGAGGCACCCAGCATCGGCTCCGGGTGCGCCCCGGCGACCCCCGGGTAGCGACCGTAAATCATATACTTTCTTGTTTTGCTCCATGTTTGGGTTTTGGGACGATTAGTTCGGAGAGGGTCAGCCTTGTTGGTGATGGCTGATTGAAATTATGTACCTCCCTTACGGGGTGATTAGTCAAGATTGGCTGACTTGATGACCAGTACCTTACACTCCTTAAGCCCCCCCACCACGTCAAGGTTCATATCCCTGGGGGGGTTATTATTATTATTATTATTATGGTTTTATGGAGTATCGTAAAGCTCATGTTCGCTTAATGCTTTAACTATCTACACGCATTCTCACAAAGGTTCCCCAATGACCAAGCAGCGGTGTGTAGTGGGTACACACCCACTACTCGCTGGAAACATATTTGAGATGCTAACTGATGACAAGTTCATCGCCGTCTCTCAGACACGTATAGGTAGGTATATCAAGTCCTTCTCAAACATATGCAGGTTTCGTATGAACTGAACTGATTATGTATTAACTGAACCTGAATATACGTATCATATTCAGGTTCAGTTAATACATAAGTACAGTCGGGATTCGAATTGCAATCTTTGTGTTGCAGACAACGCGAGCCACTCGGTCACCACGGTTCATATGAAGATAATTTCTACAGTATTATGTATAATCATGTACTCCTAGATGCAAATGTGTGAGCAGTAGTTGTACGCTCTAATAATATTATCAATAGTTTAATCGGCTTATTACAAAGCTAATAACTAGTTCTTATCTTTACTTGTCAAAGCCTAAATGTAACTAAATAGGCACGTATACGGCTTCCAAAAGAACGTTCTGTTTGTTAATATTTTAACATGATATACAAATATGTATGTAGAAGTAGGTAAGTACTTTTAGTGGTTACATTGGTTTACACGCAATATATATAACAAATAACTTTGACAAAATATTTATTAAAGAAGACTCCTTCAATTGCTAAGTCTAACAAATATAATAATGTCAGAACTTGCGCCTGGAAAGTTTTATCGTAACATTTTCTCTCGTTTATCAAATTGGCAATAATATTTATTGGTAATTTTGTTTTTAAAATGTATCGTGGTACGAATTCGAAACTTTGTATCGGGAATTTATTGGATGTAATACAAAATACAGATGTTTATTTGATCACAACATTTGAAGCGAAGATATAAAGATAATCGAGGTGGCGGAATGGTTTAAACAGTGTCTATGAAATCAAGATTACAAAGTTCGCGGTCTGCACAGGGATTAGTCACGAGCTTTACAGTGAAAGAAAAGATCGAGAGGAAACCTGCATACGTTTGAGAAGAACTTCAAAAGACTTATGTACAGTGGTGTTGGAGTAACGGCGATGCACTCGCCATCTGTCATGTTAGCATCTAAAATATATCTCCGGCGGTAAGTGGGTGCGAGGGTACTACCTACAATAACAATATGTGATTTCTGTAATCAGCACACATTGTATTATGTAACATGGTGCTGCTAGGACTTGCAGCTCTGTACGTCGAGACCACACGCGTACACAATGGGAGGTGTACACGCGATTTTCTAAGAGGGCGGATCTTAAATTCCAAATCGGCAGTATCCTGAGGCAGTTCCTTTACATAGACGTATCATTTAAGCCAAATAGTGCATTGCTGTATTTGTTCTATGACTCTTTCATTACCAAAATTACTAGCACACCGATTCCGCTTTGTATGCACCGCTTTTGAAAGCATCGCATAGTCAGTACTTATAGCTTATCACTAGATGGACATAGTTGTTGCCTAGTAACTATCTATCTAGTTTACATTCAAAGCAGCGACTGCAAACGTTGTAGCGTTGATGCGACTGACACGCGACGATAAATATCAACGCTTGAATAAGGATTGTATGGAATTAAACTGCGTCCGTACAAACGAACAACACTTTTATTTACTTGTGATTTTTTATGATAGATATAGCTTGACGCCTTCCCATAAAGTTCCCCAGAAGGATAGGCAGAGGTGTGTAGGTAGTACCCACATATCCACTATATACACGATATAGCGAGTCTATTAACCCTTACTCAAGCACGGCTGTACGTCTTTAAATTTATTATCAAACATACGCAATAAGTTTGCGGGTATGCAGGTTCCTCTCGACTATTTCCTTCATCTTAGTTCGTTTTGTGACTAATCACAGTACTTCAGTTCAGTACTGAGCCACCACGGCTCCCCTATTTCCTTAAAGTTTTTGTTACCGTGACTGAGACGAAAAGATCAATAACGACAACTGTATATTGATAAATGTGAAAATAAGTTATATTCTTGAAGATGTATCTGGAAGGTTTTTACAGGGTCGCCATTGCGTGTATCACAATATAGGTTACACTTACCGTTTACAGTCATGTGGTAGATACAAGTTACGAAGCGTATATGGGCCTCCTTGGAGTTATAAAAAAAAAGGTACTAATATTCGTGCTTGTCAAACAAATACCGACCTACCTCTATCGAGAATTGAGCCCGGGACCTCTAGCCTCACAGAGATTTGACCACTAGGCCAAACGGATAGTCAGTTATAATTTAATAAGTCTACCAACCGTAAATACATATAAATTCACTTCTCGGACTCGCCGAACATTCTGTGACAAAATGTCAAGGGTCAGGGGAAATTAAGGTCATACATATTCCACAATACTATCAGTGCTGAGTCTAATAATCATAAATGTAATTATTATAAAGTCAGGTGAAAGGTTGTCCATCCAACGTAAACGCGTAATGCTTACAAAGGTTAACCCTTAACCCTTTAAATAATAATTACATATTGTGTCCGTTCGTTCGTCTGTTCTGTACATCTCACGCCTTTTGGACGGACCGCCTAGTGGTAATCGATTACCACCGCCTATGCAGACAATTGCAGCATTAGGGAGATCGTATACGCGTTACCTTCAAAAATATCTAGAAGAGATTACCCTACACCCTTTGTGTAGAGCGTACCTTCTATGAAACCACAACGGGGACCTCATTCCACATCCATGAATCAGGACTAAGCGAAGAGGTGTGTAAGGCAAGAGAAGATAGCGCTCAGTCCTCTACGCCTACCTCGTCAGAGACTCGGCGATATGATACTTGAACATGAACATATATACATATGTATGAAGTAATCGAATAATTATCTATCCATCTCCCAGGATTTCTCAGTATGCAAGCCGACTATTAACGTTTATACAATTATGAATGTCTTCTTAAACGCAGGTTTTCGTGCGTTGTTTTCCTTTACCATAAAACTGGCACAGCCTTATATGTATATAAAAATATTTTGGTATTCTAGATATATTCACACTTATATATTAGCTGGACTTGAACATTCCAAGCCCAGCTCATTACAGAGACTCAGTAGTGAATGATCAGAATATCTTCTACTGATTCAATCTAAATGTACCAACATTATCAATACAATAAATTTCAAGTTGGTACCTACTTATTTTAATCAGATGCTACGTGCTTTCGATTCTGACGTGTGTACACTGGTAATTGGCCGGTTTGTCGCTATAAGGCTACGAAGAAATGGGACGGCTGGTTAGTATTTCTGTTTCGGACAGGTACCTCGCTTAGACTATGTATGGGTACTTGTACTATTATTTATTCTGTCGTTTGTATATCGTACGTATATTAATTATTATACCGCTGCCGGGTATCGGGTGCATCGAACTGTGTTGATACTTTGATTGCGCGCTGAATGACTCGACTAAGATTGTACTTGGGTAGTGGACTCCTTTTTCGAGATAAAAGAGAATTGAAATTAATACTCCCTATTTAATATGTCAATGCTGAATGCCAAAATGAAAGTGTTAGGTACATATACTTATAACAAACATCACCGGCTTTTCTAGGGAGATATATGTAGATATCAACGTGACAGATGACGTGACCGTCGCTGTTTCAAGATTACCTAACGCTATTTTTATTCTATCAATGTGCGATCCATCCTATATACATTTCAAGTTTTTAAATTGGCAAAGCTAATTTCTTAGAGATAACCTGTACGCAATAGAATACCTAAAGGTAATGATTGATTTGTCACACTTCGAGCTTTACGGTGGAGGGACAAATCGTGGAGAAGCTACTAAGTAAGACATCTGTGAAATCGTACTTGAAGAACAAAATAAACTATGGTCACTATTTATAATGTGTCTTAATTACATTATACTACAATATAGCAATTTGTACGCGTATTTGCTAAATTAGAACAATCTTATTGCTGTTAACCGCTATTATTAATTCGTTATTCTGGTCGCTAAGCATACATCTGTAGCGGGAGTTTAGATGTAACACTAGTCATAAAGTTGTCTATTACGTCATAAAGTAAATTAAATTGTGCATTTCCCTGCTATTAAAGTGGCCTAATTAATGACCGGAGGAATGTACCTACTATATGGATGTCGGTTACATTGTTGACAGTGTATCCTATACATAAAATAAATTAATGGTTGTTCGTCTGCTTGTAGTTGCTTCATTTAACCATTAGGTAATTCCAATTTGTACTACGAAATCCTGAGAGTATTGCATATTTTTGTTAATTAGTATCCAGCTATGTACATACAACGGACTTTTTCATTGAACATTGGGGTTGCCCGACTTTTAATGATAATATTTTAGGGCTGGTTTGATAAGCAGCTGGACCTTACAGTGAAAGGTCAGAGGCAAACAGCATTGCCCCTAGGTACGGACTCTCGTTTGAGGTTTGCGAAACTCTATAAGTGATGGCTTAAGTTTGATAATCATATGATCGGAAACGCATAAGTAACACCTAATCGTACCTCTTAATTGCAAGCATGGATTACGTAATAACTGACCATCAGGCAAGTCATGCTTGTTTTGCCTTTGCAGTTAAAGAAAAAGTATCGTCTGTCATCTTCTCGGATTGGATTAGGTCCACTTAAATAGGAACATGTCCCATTACATACATACATATAATCACGCCTCTTTCCTGTAGGGGTAGGCAGAGACCACTTCTTTCCACTTCCTACGATCCTTACATAGTTGTTTCGCTTCGTCCACTTTCATTATTCCCTTCACACATGCTCTTCGGCTTAGGGTACTCTTGACCTGGCCTTTTTTCAAGAAGTCCCCGGTTTAACCTTGAAACGTCCGCCTAGGTTTACCCCTTACAACACTTTCATTTACACTCGTCAGTCGTTCTTCATTCATTCTTAAAAATTAAAAAAACAACATACAGCCGAGTTTTATTACTTAAAGCTCACTATATTGAGTTTGTTAAGTGGTTACGAGTTTGTAAACAATTGCATACAAACTAACAACGTGAAAGGCGACACGTTGCGTTAAGCTATGGAGAAAAATAACATTTCCAAATGCCTGACAATTGTCCGAGCCTATTAACCCAGTGGCACAACAGCTGCAGTGGCCCGTATGAAATATGTTTCCGTCAGACCTTAGACCTCTATGTGTCAATAAATTAATTAGCAGTGTTATCTTCGTGATATATAAACGATGACTGACTGACTTGGGCACAGATAATTTGGAATGCGTTGAACTGTTCCACATGGTTAAATCGAATTACTCATAGTTTTTGTTTTTTGACGACCGTCTGGTCTTGTAGTTAGGGAGATCCTGACTGAAACTTTAGGTCACAGGATCGATTCTTCCTGAGGTCAGATATTTGTGTGATGAACACGTAAACACAAAACAGTATTAGTACCTTGGATGTCATATGTATTTCTGTATCTATCTACTTGAGTAAATATATCGTTGTCTAGTTACCATAATACAAGCTCTGCTTGATTTGCGGCTATGTCAATATGTGTGGAATTAACCAAAGGCATTTATTTATATTTATTCTAAAGTTTCTAAGAGCCGTAGTGGCCGAGTGGTTCGAGCGAGTGCGACGCAAAGGTCGCAAGTTCGAATCCCGACTGTACCAATGAGTTTTTCTGAACTTAAGTACAGTGATTAGTCACACCACGTGCTTTACGGTGAAGGAAAACATCGAGAGGAAACTTGCATACGTCTGAGAAGAAATTCAAAGGCGTATGTATAGTCGTGCTTGAGTAACGGCGATGGACTCGCCATCTGTCACGTTGGCACCTAATATACCTCTGGCGGAAAGTGGGTGTGTGGGTATTACCTATACACCTCTGCCTACCCCTTCGGGGACCCTTGCGGGAAGGCGTGAGGATATTATTATATATTATTATTATATTATTCTAAAGTCTTCCGTGTTGGTTCTTTAGTGGGGTTATTGTAAGATCAAATGATTAATTTCAACATGCGTGGCTTACTTTCTCAGCTATACTTACTTTAGTATGATGAAAGACAAGAGATTAATATATTTTTTTATTTATAGGATTTACTAACAAACTCCTCGTACGCAGTTCAACTTCATATTGAACCATGCATTATATACTAGCTGTATCCCGTTGGTTTCCTTAGCTATGTAAAAACATATTTAACTCAACCTACGTTTAAAGCCGTGGTGGCCGAGTGGTTCGAGTAGTTAGTTGCCTGCGACATAAAGTTCGCAAGTACAAATCCCGACCTTACCAATCAGTTTTTCTTAACTTAAGTAGGTACAGTGATTAGTCACACCACGAGCTTTACCGTGAAGGAAAACTTCGAGAGGAAACCTGCATACGTTTGAGAAGCAAATCAAAGGCGCATGTATAGTCGTACTTGAGTAGCGCCGACGGACTCGCCATCGTTACGTTGGCACCTAAAATATATCTCTGGCGGAAAGTGGGTGTGTGGGTACTATATGTACACCTCTGCCTAACCCTTCGGGGACCCTTATGGGACTATATTACCTACGTTTAACTAGAAATTCATGGACGTATTATATAAATATATAAGCGGAGTAATTCAGCGATGAGTATTTATAGCGAAATAAGGAAATGCACCTCGTTGTTCAACTATGGCTAAAATGTATGTGTGATAATATTTGCAAACTATCACATACATATACAAGTCAGTATTAAATCAACCAATTGGCGTTGAAACGAATTAGACCGCCGTCCAACCTCCTTCACGGGTTTGATGGATTGGCCCCTAGGACTTTTGTCCTAACCATAATTAATTTGGTCTATTTCCGTCCCGTGACGTTTTCCGTCCACTGAAATGTAGGCATTAGTACAGTGACTGATGACAGCTACGTCCCTGTGCGTAACAATACGTGGATTAGACTAAGGTACATAATCCTCTGTTACAACGGTTTGAATATTCACGTTATTATTATATGCAAAGGTTTCTTTTGTTTCAATGTGATCGTAGGTATTACCTACAGTATATGATTTACATAAACGATTAACTGTATGCGAATGTGAACCTTAGTGGCTTAAGTATTCATCAGCGATGAGGAGACATTCAGAAACATTCACATTCCCTACCTAGGGGACGTGAATGATATATGGCTTAGCTCCTGAAATGATAAACCACTCCCTGATAATTGATAGTTGATGGGTTTTGGAACGGGTTATCTTTCGATAATTGAGATTCAGACCAATACGTATGTACTAACATGTTCGTAGGTACTATCACGTAAGATATTATTTTCTAATTACTCCTAAATATAACATATTAAGAACCGTGGTAACCAAGTTGTTTGAAATTATCGATAGGAAAACTGTATTGGTTTCCTAATAATGGGTTCCTTTACCGTCAAGCTCAAAGTGTAATAATAACTGTACTTAAGTTCACAAATAAACTCATTCATTGTCATAATACAACATTTTTGCGAGTTAAGAAACATGTTCAATATTGCCATATAGTCCAAGTTACGAACCTAACATTGTGTAAATGAGGATACAAGTCGCAACAAAATAATTGCATCTAACACCATGCATACAACAATTGCAATAAATTCTGTATATGAAGGATATAATTAACAACAAACGCATTCTAGAGCCTACACTCAACGGTTTATTAAATTGTCGATACACAAAGTTATATTCACACGTTCCAAATGGTAGAACTACACTGTACCCACGCATAATTGCAATAATCCCGCATTAATCTTACACGCCCGCCCACAAAACCTCATCAATCAATAAGTAAAAGATACCTGCTGATACACCATTAATGTGTAGTATATTGATAAAATTATATTTTTTGTCCATGACATCAAATTAATTATTGTCAAAATAATGCTTAAGAAGTCAAAACTAAAAGTAATTCTTAATAATATTCATGTTTTTTTGTCATTTTAAGTAGTCTTTGTCCATGATATCAAATTCATTATTGTCAAATAACGCTTAAGAAGTCAAAATTTGAAGTAATTCTTAATAATATTCATGTTTTTTTTGTAATTTTAAGTAGTCATTATCTTGATGGAAAGGTCGATTGACCCCGAAATATGTATGCATTCCCGAAAGGATACGCCGAGGTGCAACACCGTCGTAAAGGAAGTATATTGAGGTGCCAACGTGATAAATGGCGAGTTAGAAAAGTACCAACGACTTATGTACGTCTTTTCTCAAACGCATGCAAGCTTCCTCACGATGAAAATTCGTGATAACGTATGCTACGTAACGGTTCTTTATTATATTCACGCCTTCTCGAAGGGGTAGGTAGAGGAGTGTGGGTTACTGCACCTACACGCCCACTTTCAGCCAGAGATATTTTTCAGGTGCCAACGTAACAAATGGCGTGTCCATCGCTGTTACTCCAGCACGACTATACGATTTTTCTTCTGAAATTCTTCTGAAACGTATGCTAGGTTTCCTTTCGGTATTTTCCTTCAAAGTAAAACGCGTGGTTTGACTAATCACTGTACTTAAAAAAAACTCATTGGTACAGACGGAATTCGATTTGTTATCTTTGCGTTGCATGCAAATACTCAAACTTTTAAGAGAGGTTGGGCATAACGGGTTTCCCGTTCGAATTTGGAGCTGCCCGACTGGGGCAGGACCTCCACCTTTAAAGAAGTCCGTAGCCAAATAACGCATTTTTTTGTGTTTTGTTCCTACGCGGTGAATAAGGTTTCCAGTAATGAATGAGCTTCTTGGGGAGGGGGAGGATTGTTATATTGTGTTGGCAGCAGAGGATAAGTCCCATTATGCTGCCAACACAGTATAACTCTCCGAACACAGAGTTGCAACGCGCAAGTGACACTTCGGCATTGTAAGCGTAAATAGGCTGCGGTAACCGTTTTCCGGGTGGGCCGTATGCTTGTTTGCCACTCTTGTTGTATAAAAAAAAACTACTCGGCCACCACGGCTCTTATTAAATAATAATTTAATTTTTTAAATGTCTAACCTCTTTCCTGGAAAACATTTGAATATGTTTCTCTCATTGTGACATATCAAAATACGAGTCCTTTGTTTACGGTCTTCTTACTCAGGTATTATGTGCTATGAAATTATTGTGTGACCACTGACAAGTGAATAATTTGCATGTGAATGCCGCCGCTGTTGAAAGATAGTGTGAAATGTATTCATTGCAGTGTAAAACGGACTGTGGTAGTATAGCTTTTGTAGAAAATTACTGCGGCACTTCTAGGTTCTCAATGTTTCTCTTATATAATTCTCCCACAGGGTCCCCGAAGGGGTAGGCAGAGATAGATAGTAGAAAGGAATCAAATGAAATTTTGATATATCATAGCATGGGACTCAAAGGATGGCACACGTTTTATTCTGGAGAAAAAAAATGCAACGCTCGAGCATATTTTTTTATTTATAACATGTTGAATGTGGGCAAATACAGCTCAGCTAATATTGCTGCTTAAAATATGTAGGTACATAAAATCTGTGAGTAGCAAATAATATTCATCGTTAGCACCATTTGATATGATCCGTTTGGAAATCAGACAATGTTTATGTATGCATCGCTTTAAATGAAGATAAAAGAAGATTTATCATAGCATTTACCCTCTCATATACGTCATTCGGAACATTTGAACATAGCACACCTGAATCTTTTGATGTCTTTCGATAACAGTTCAATCATCGCTTCATGATTTACAATAATCGACCTAATTTCTTCTGTTTCTCGAAGAAACAAATTTTACTGATGATTGTGGAGTGTAGCACCCACCTGGCTAACCTTACTCATAAAGAAACAATATGTAGACCTGATCTCACCTTTCAAATTTAGTACTGAATAGATTTTCGTATAGAATCAATTTTCTCTTACATATTTTCCGCGACTGCGAATTAACTGCGATTGTGATCCAATTGAGTGATAGTACCTAATAGCATTAGTCAGACTGGGTACTGGCCAGTTTGATCACCCTTATAGACGCTTACCTATCGAAAAACAAGTAACTGGTGTCCATACACCAGTTTCTAATTCTCTAAGCCTAATTTATCCTGTTTGGAAAAGAAATTCAAGCACGGGTTAACATCATTTCGAATTCCAAACATCGCCGTCAAATGGAAATTATGACTCCAATATTCGTATCAATTAGAGCTCTCTTCACCCGATCACAAACACGATTTGAATTGCAAATTGCCATTTGCTTCTTTTCGTGGATATGCAACTCTAAATGGATGTGATTGGAAATTCAACACTCCAATCTGAAGTCAAAGTTTATTACTCAACCATTTTCCTGGGTTTATTTTATTTGCATATGAATATCTTATGATACCTACTTATCATATCAATATTTATAATACACAATTATGTAATAAAATACTAGACGACTAAACTAACTAACTATATTTATTAACAAACTAGCTGTGCCCGCGACTTTGTCCGCGTGGAAATTAACGACAAATGTTTTTTTTTAATTTCTAAAATAAAATTAGCCTAACTGACGCCTTTTAAAATCACCTATCAGCCAGTGAAAGTCCTCTCAAAATCGGTCCAGCAGTTTAAGAGATTCGCCAGAACAACAAGAAAGACAGAAAAAAAATGAAAAAAAAGTTTTTGGTATATTATGTACCGTGTCTACCATAAGCATGGACATTGAGTACAAAGCGGTTATTTTATTATTACAAACGGACACTCCAATTTTATTTATTTGTAGAGATTAATCTCTACAAATAAATAAAATTTTGAGTTACACAAAATGAGTGCGAAAACGTGGAAGTGTTTCAAGGAGAATGGCGGCATAGCCACGTTGTATTCAATGTTTCGCCAGCCCTCTTGCTACGGAAGGCCTCAAGGCTATGGTTGGATTATAAATATTGAATCACTCACGTGATCTAAAGTATATACCCACCACCTTCGCCATTTTAACGAGGGAAAGGGCATAGAATTATCTATATCCTCACGCCTTCCCACAAGGGTCCCCGAAGAGGTAGGCAGAGGTGTATAGGTAATACCCACACACCCACTTTCCGCCAGAGGTATATTAGGTGCCAACGTGACAGATGGCGAGTCCATCGCCGTTACTCAAGCACGACTATACCATACGCCTTTGAATTCTTCTTCTTAGACGTATGCAGGTTTCCTCACGATGTTTTCCTTCACCGTAAAGCTCGTGGTGTGACTAATCACTGTACTTAAGTTCAGAAAAACTCATTGGTACAGTCGGGATTCGAACTTGCGACCTTTGCGTCGCAGGCAACTGCTCGAACCACTCGGCCACCACGGCTACTAGAATTATCTATTTAATAAAATAAAAGTAACTATACATATATTATACCTTCTTCTCCAGTATGTTGTACGTTTACAGCATAATATATTGTTCTCGTAATACAAGAGCAATTTTTTCTAGTACGACTGTAAATACAAGTACGGCTTGTGGTTATTCTGAAAAGTATGCAGGTTTCGTTAAGAATTTTCATTTAATATAAAAAGCACGTGGAGAGTTTTAAAAAACTTTTGAATAAGTGTTTGATGTATTTTTTTATTACAGGTACCAATGGTTGCTGGTACTACTCATGACTACAACGTGCTCGGCTAATGATGGATTATTTTCATCATCTAAATATCCTAACGGTATGTTTCACTTAAGTACATACACATCATCACGTCGAATCCCTCACGAGGTATGCAGAGAGAGTCGCTTCACTCACGTTCATAAGCACAATTTAGTAACCTTATACAGTTGCACACCCACAATATACCTCGGCGGTACAATATACCACCTAATATACCTCGGCGGAAAGTGGGTGTGTGGGTATTATCCATACACCTCTGCCTACCCCTTCGGGGACCCTTGTGGGAAGGCGTGAGGATATTATTATTATTATACAGTTGCGATCCGAAAATGGCCCAGCGTGAGAGAACTGAACTTCTTTTTTTTTACAAATTACCGTTACCTACCTCGTTTGGGACTCGACGTGATCATTATAATATCATAACAATTTAATTTGTGCTGGCTTATGAAACCATATTTTATAATCCGATCAAAGGAAATATGACATTAATAATTATTATATTATCCGTTTTTTAATGCCTACGTACATTATGTTTTATAATTATAGGGACGGAATTTAATACTTGTCAAATGTTTGATATAAGTAGATTAATTCCAGTTGAACGAACACACGGTTTATTAGCGGTCTTTTGAGGTTTATTATCTTGTGTGAAATGCGTTTGTAAATTTTACTTGTGGCTTGTGTCTAATAGTTGAAATTAATAGAATGAAAAGATTCACATTCCCACTGTATTATACTGACTTAAAAAACACATGTATGCCACTTAAATGTTTTGAATAGGCATTGATTCAACCTCTGGTGCCGGTGGACTAATTAAATTGCTACTTTATTGCATAATATCCTGCGAATAAGTTTACATTATCACTCATTAATTGGATTTCATAAACTATGACCCCCTTTTTTCTCACCTTGTTCAGTAAATTACGGATTTAGCATACACCGTCGTACGAGAGAAGTGAAATTACATAGCGATAATAAACCCACATTATACACGTTGTTTGAAACGTGGCATCCCTATTCCGAGAACCACAATCGTTTTAACAGCGCCATTTGGCGTACAAAGCGGAGAAAACCGTTGGGCGTTAATTGTCTCTCGGCTGCAAACAATTCGTATGAAAAGTGCCTTCGTTTGCGGTACGCTGAGCGCTCTATTTCGTGTACCACTTGATTCTTGTATTTTCATATTTTCCTGTCACGTATCGTTGCCATTAATACGTAGTAGACGTACTATAGGGCTCATGCATACCAAAGAAGCAAAGCTAGGTATTGAGCCAAAGAGTGATTTTATGTGTATTGTCGTATCCTGTGGGCATAAATAAAGAGATATAAAGGTTTGAAGTTAGATGCAGGATAGAAGATTAGTACTGTTGTAGTTTAATAATAGCTTAAATTGCTAGTACAATAAAACTGGTTTACCTCAGCATGATAATTAATAAATAAAAAAAATAATAAATACAAATAATATAATATGAGGATATAAAAATAACTGAATAAAAAAATAAGTAACAAGATTTTTAATAATACAAAAAATTATATATGGGTCCCCGAAGGGGTAGGCGGAGGTGTATATTTAATACCCACACACCATCTCTCCGCCAGAGGTATATTAGGTGCCAACGTGACAGATGGCGAGTCCATCGCCGTTACTCCAGCACGACTATACATACGCCTTTGAATTTCTTCTCAGACGTATGCAGGTTTCCTTTCGATGATTTCCTTCACCGTTAAGCTCGTGGTGTGACTAATCACTGTACTTAAGTTCAGAAAAACTCATTGGTACAGTCGGGATTCCAACTTGCGACCTTTGCGTCGCAGGCAACTGCTCGAACCACTCGGCCACCACGGCTCTTTTTACACAAAAAATTTAGTAATAAAATAATTTAAGTATGTATGAGGTGTAAAGTATATATAATAATTTAATTATCATAAATAGATTCTGCAAATGTTCAACATTATTATTATTAGGTTAACTAGTGATATTGATACGCGTCAAAATATCAAAAGTGAACGTGGCAATGTGCAGTATGAAAGTGACATTAAAAGCCATAGATCTCGGAGTTCTGTGAATTTCATAGATTCTGATCCAGAAAGCCTGACTTCACTAGACAGGCAAACATTTATTCGCACACGCCACCACACCACTTGACCTTGTAAAAATACACTCAGACTACTAAAATTTTTAAAATAATTAAAAATAAAAAATTAAAATATTTTTATAGTATATTTAAAATGTTGGAAGAGTAAAGTTAGCGCTGAGAGGGATGCCAGCATTATTACCACTCAAACTGAGTGTCTGCTCACTGAGCGAGATGCATTTAGTGAGACAGCGCAAGTCAAAATGGGTTTCATACCTTTTTAAGAGATAAAAATTGTGACAGCTTCAAACACAATCAATTTTAGGGTTTAAGTACTTAAGGATTTGGAAGCCTTTATGTTCAGTTTTGTGACGTTTTCCCAAAACAAGTATGGCTATTTTAAAATAACTGAACTGTATCGAGCTTATTCGACATATGCTCATTTAAAACGTGTAAAATTGAGTATTTTTTTCAAAGTCCTGTGTATACGTGATTCTCTTGTGGGCTCTGTGGATAACTGAATTCAGCTCGCTCTCTGTCATAATATCGATCGATTCATTCATCTTCTCGGTCATACCTCCTCATACATGCCTCCTCACACACATCCTACACTCTATACTCCTGTTTCCGCTCTTTCTATACTCTGGGTGATGGGTGGCGGTCCCTATCGCCGCTACTCTTACATGTTTTAATCATATAGATTTAGTCATGTTTCGTTTTACCTGTGCTTAAAAAAACAACCTACGGTGGTCCGTTCACTGCCTAAGAGGCTATAAGCTTCAACCCTGTGATCAATTGACCAAATTATCACCATGTCGAATCCCTCAAGGCGCAAATAGATAGATTACAGCTATGTTATTAACAATAATACGCGTTTCTTTTTCAGATGTTCCTGAATACGATCTCCTTCACGCAATCGGAGTGCCATTTAGCAATCCCAAGACTCAGTACTTCGACGAAGGCCTCGATGGTTTTCCGGCATACGGCCTTATGCCTGGATCTGATATTAAATCTCCATATCGCCTCTTTATGCCTGAGAAACTTTACTCAGACTTTTCTATCACCGCTACAGTCAGACCCGCAAATAAGGAAGGAGGGTTTTTATTTTCCGTCGTCAACCCCTTGGAAACTGTAGTGCAACTAGGCGTTCAGTTGATACCCTCTGGACCTGGATTGATGAACATCTCACTACTGTACACGGATGCGAACATATACGCTCTGTCGCAAACGATAGCTTCTTTCGTTGTTCCCTCATTTGCTAAGAAGTGGAGTAGGTTTGCCTTGAAGGTCACTACGGAGAACGTGACGCTGTTCTTAAATTGTCATGAATTTGACACAGTAGTCGTAAAGAGGAAGCCGTTGGAGTTGGTCTTCGATTCCGCATCCACCTTGTACGTGGGACAAGCTGGACCCCTGATTAGAGGTGCATTTCATGTAAGTTTCCTTAGTAGTCTTACTATATAATTTTGAACTGTTCGCAATATAAATAAAGTTCAAAATGCTTTGTTTATACAACTAAGATGATTAACAAGCATGCAGCCTGCCTGATGGTAGACGATTACCGCCGCCTATGGACGCTTAGACCAGGAGTAGGTATCGCTCACGCGCTACGGAGTACATTCTCCATCGAGTTTCTTTTTAACTATCAAAAAGACATTTCATTTAAATATTTTAATGTGTATTTACAGGTGAAAATTGATTGGCACTCTATCAATCTTATTAAACGCATAAACATCCCCAAATATGTACTAAAACAGCACTTTTATAGTGATCACGTGTATTTCGAGGAAACAAACCAAGTTGTGTAAAAATAACCAGCCAGCGCGAGCGGGGTGTAAAAATCCCAAAGTGGTAATACGAAGGAAACTTTTCTATTAACTCCAAGTTACACGAAGCTTACAAAGTATCGCTCCACCACGCCAACTTGTTTATGTAATTATCTTCGAAGTAAGTTGGTACAACTGAATAGAATATTTTCCGTTCGCATTATGACCTAAGGGCGTATCACCGTCTCGTAACTAATTGTTTGGAATCATTTAAACTAATTTCATACTTGAAATCTATATTTTTAAGTCCGCCTTGGTTCTTGGGTATAATTTCATAAATATTTATTGTATTTTATCATATTATAATACGGGGAATAAGCAAAAAGCCTCCATGATGGTAAGCTTCATTATAGGCTAAAACCTATTATAACCTAACGCTTGCAGACACTGGCTGAATATTATCTATACGAATATTTATAATAGTAAATAAAGAATATCCTCACGCCTTCCCACAAGGGTCCCCGAAGGGGTAGGCAGAGGTGTATAGGTAATACCCACACACCCACTTTCCGCAAGAGGTACATTATTATTATTATTATTATTATTATATTATAAATAAAGAAGAAGAGTTAGTTTGTATGAACGCGCTAGTCTCAGAAACTACGTATCAACTTATAGCAATATTTTTGTATTTGATAGCCCGCTTAATTTAGAAAGCCATAGGCTATGTAGTACGGTGCTACTTCCCAAGGAAAGAGAGTAGTACTCATGTATATGAATTTAATGCGGGTGAAACTGTCAATTTTGCAACATGCTGCACATGCTGCAACATTTCTAATAATATTATTAAGAATCCTCAAAGGAAAAGAGGAAAACAGAGTTGTGAAAATACACTTTATTTTCACAAAAGGCTGCTTAGTTATTTAACCATAACGGTCGTACCTTATCATAACGGTGGCACACCGGTTCGGAACATATTTTTCCAAAAGTTTTTTTTTTTATACAACAAGAGTTGCAAACACGCATACGGCCCACCTGATGGGAAACGGTTACCGTAGCCTATTTACGCTCACGATACCGAAGTATCACTTGCGCGTTGCCACTCTGTGTTCGGAGAGTTATAGTGTGTTGGCAGCATAATGGGTTTAATCCCTCAGCTACCAACACAATGTAACAATCCTCCCCCCTCCCCAAGGAGCTCATTACTGGAAACCTTATTCACCGCGTAGGAACACAACACAATAAATTGTGTTATTTGGCTACGGACTTCTGTAAGGTGGAGGTCCTGCCCCAGTCGGGCAGCTCCGAATTCGAACGGGAAACCCGTTATGCCCTACCTCTCTTAAGATAAAACGAGAAATTTTAATCCTTTTTCCAAAAGCCTGCTGAGGACGACAGAATTGCCTGTCATAAAACACTCTAATTTAAAATATAGTATAATACTACTCATGGGGTAGGCAGAGTGGATTGAGTGCTAGTCCCTTACGTTGACTATAAGATTGATTGTATTTTTATTTATATTCATAAGTCACTTCATTACAAAAGACCTTGACAAAAATGGTAATACATTAGTGTCGTAAGAAATGTCGTGCAACAAACAACTAATTGCCAGATAACAAGGTGCTATCGCCGCGGCTTTTCGTGTCCCAAATATTCGTTTTATGCCTGCTTTCAGCCCTTTATTTCAGCTTTACAAGCCTGATACAGGGGTGGCCATGCGTCCCATTTTATCGCATGCCTTTGTAAACAAAGCTGCTTTCACCGAGACAGATAAACAAAATTTTGTCGCGAAGGTTCGGGTTAACAATGCGGCACGCACTGGGTTAACACGGTCGAATACGCGTAATATCTACGAAAACTGTATAATTTATTGATGCTATTTTGACTTGAAATATTTCGAAGACGTCTTATCTGTAGGCTGTAACTTACGAATATGGACATATCAAGGTATCTATGAGCGCAATGGTGATCATCTAAATTAACTGAACGGCAGTGTGCCTACGTGGTTAGGGTTCCTGACTGCCATGCTTGTGTCCAGTTCGATTCCCGCTTGAGGCAGATATTTTTGTGTTTAAGAATATGAATATCTTAATCTCGGATGCCTTATTTAAGTTTAAAGATATGTAAATTGTATCAAGTTTAGAGTTCAAGTTTAATTTGTGTTTATTATGACCCATATGACTATGTAAATTGAAATAGTCCTGTCAGTGTTTCTGAAGATCTTTCCAAATACTGTGATCGAGAACATAGTGACAATATCTGTGAAGTAAACCTGAGAAATACTTTAAAGAGTTATGTGAAGTCATGAATGAAATTCACTAAAGGAATGAAACGTTAAAATTACTCGAAATTAGCGAATATGTATAAACTGATGAAAAAATTATAAAGCGAAAGAGTACTGTAAGTTTAGTTAGACCACGCTACTCTTTCTGTCTACTCAGTGAAGAACGCGGTAATATGATATATACTTATATGAGTATGTAAACTCGTGTTTAATAAACGGCGACAGAAATGCAATGTCTTGAAATACAAGCCCTCATTTTGTTACCAAACATATTAAAACCATTTCCATACAAAATAAAATGTAAAACTTGTATGTTTCACACAACAAACTAATCCAAAAGATATTCCTAGCAAGACGGCAAAGCCTGTTCGTACGTTGCAAGATTTGATATGCAGACCTTATATAGCTTTGGAAGTAACTCCACCTGAAAACTACCGACCGAAACACCGGATGAGGAAAACAAAAGCCGCATAATACTCGGTAACATAGTTTCAGTTCGAAACTTGTTTGCTATCTCTCTTTGTTAAATGAGTAAATGAAGGAAGAAAAGTTTCCAAGTTAAATTAAAGTTCTGTATCGATTTTTATACTACCTGATTTTTGGTATGGAGGAGACTCATTTTATATTTACACGGCTTCCCACAAGGGTAAAGAGTAAAGGGTAAAGAGTAAGGTAGCAGTACTTTTTCATCGAAGATTTGTTAAGGTACCAAGGTGTAAGATGCGAAGTCCATCATCGCTTCTTAAGCTTATACACTATGGACTTTGTTTTTAGTCTGAAACGTATAGAGGTTTCGTAACGATGTTTTCCTTCTCGTCTAAGTTGTATTAATCGTCAATCTAAGTAGTATGTCTAGATTATAATAGTAGTATTAATCACTGTACGTACAATCATTGATATAATCGGGATTCGAATATTAAATATTTGCTTTGGAAGGCTCCAAATCCAGTCTATGTATATTTTATAGCACAGAGGCGTAATTACGCAAATTCAATT
>JACCPG010003453.1:0-49956 GCA_016069955.1 Drepana arcuata
GAAGTATCCTATGTTACTTCTAATACCTCTAAGATAATGTGTACAAAGTATTATGATGATCGGTTCAGTAGTTTTTACGTGAAAGCGTAACAAACAAACTTACATTCACATTTATAATATTAGTAAGGATTACCACTGCTTTTAATATGTAGCTATGTGTTATTTGTAATTTCCTTTTAATGAGTCGCCACAGTTGTTATTTTGTTGTACCTAATTTTCAGTTTAAATTATTTCATGGTGAACCAGACTATTCGATCCACTCAACTGCTGAAACTTCAGGCATATGTCAAAGTTTCCTCATTAAGTTTTGAGGTAGCGAATTGGACGGCGGCATTTAATCAAAGAACGATACAATATCCATAAAAGGGTTTAAGCAAGATAAGTTTAAACAATTAATTCGTACGCTACCATATATTAGGTGCTAACGTGACAGATGGCGAGTCTTTTACACGACTATACATACGCCTTCGAATGCCTCTCGATATTTTCCTTCACCGTAATGTGATGTGACTAATCACTGTACTTAATTTAATAAAAAAAAACATTGTTACAGGGATTCAAACTTCCAACCTTTGATTCTTCTCAATAAAAAAAAATATATATTCGAGTGTTTCGAATAGTTGCCTGCCTGTTGTGCCTTTGATAGATAAAAATAATACATATGTGTTTCCTTTGTATTCCCAGGATAGAACTTAGGATATAGTTAACAACATCCGGCAGTGCTCTTTCCGGATGCTGTTAGTGACTTCCGTTGCGAAGAAAAGCCAGTTATTATTTTAAGAGACATTTTCAGGATGATTGCTTGAATGCTTTGCGCAATTATTGGACATCCTACAGGAGTCAATGATAGCCATGCTTGCTTCCCTTTCCGTTGTGAGATCTTGATCAAACGTCTTGACAAGTCAGACGGAAAGTTAGTATACAATCATGAATAGCTTAATTTTTTTTATATAACAATACATACATTACTACATACAAATCATAACGCCGAGTCCCTAACGGGGTAGGTAGAGAGTGTAAAAAAAAGTAACCATCTTGCCGATTCTTCTCCAACGACCCGACCCGAACTGTGCACCTTTTTGGACGTTTTATAAGTGCCCATTTGGGCCTATGTGAATTTACATATTTTGATTATGATTTTGAGTATATAACACAATTTCTTTGTATACTTACATAACTCTTTCACTTCGTCCAACTTATTCAAGTCGAAAAAAAATTGTGGCACCACGGGACGCCTGACAGATGTGAAACATCACAATTATATTGTACAAGCATTGTGTACAAGTAATATGCATACAGGAACAGATTACGACAGGAAGTTAATATGACTTAATGTAAAAATAAAATATAAGGATATTTTTCCAGAACAAGATAACAGTTTATTAAATAATTTACTTTCATAACATACAAAAAATATTTGAAATTGTGACAAGTCAATTAGTTTAATGACTGATTAAAATAATTGAGTTGGTTAGAATAGCTTCGGTAGTACATAGTTATATTCATATGGCGTGGCGACGCGTCGCCATGGCACGCCACCAATCGGTTTTAAGTGCGGCTATAGATGTTTCACATCAAAAAAAGTTACTTACTCCAAGGATTTTTTTTATACTTATACTAGTGACCAGGGTCTCCTTAAGCAAGGGATGCCTGTATTAGGAGACCCCACTCTTCCATAACTACGAGTGAGTTACATTGCTATGACTATGTAAAACTACACTACTAAGGAAAGATTTTGGCAGTGGCGGCAAGTTCCGGTTAATTTCTGAAGCGGCTGGACCGATTTTAACAGGACTTTCACTGGCAGATAGCTGATGCAAAAAGGAGCAACATAGACAACTTATATTTTAGAAACTGAATTTCGTTAGAACTTTTTGCTAATAACGGTTTTAAGTACTCTTGACGTTCCCAACTATTTCGATCGGCTTAATCTCGGTAGCTGCGATCTCAATATTCGCAATTTCCCACTTTTCTGTAATAATGGTCATATTATGCAAGTTCGACACGACGTAACAATATGAGGTGTGCCAACCCATCATTCTGTAGTAATAAAAGAGAATTATAGGTATACGTCATTTCGCGTGACTTTTCTACCTCACGCTACAGATAACTGAATACTTACTCAGCACTTCACGCTATCCAGCCAAACCCTACATTTATGACGTACATACTGGCTCGCGGTTTCACTTGCATTAAACTTAATTTAAATTTAAAGAGGTGTGTAAGTCTAGAGAGAAATAGCACTCTACTTTCCCTGCCTGTCCCATAAAGGTAAATCTTAATATTATATACTCGTAAATTACGTGCCACGTCTTGTGTCCGCGGTGGGCTCACTAACTACATAACCGATTTCAATTAAATTTGTACACCGTGTGTAGTTTGATCCAACTTAAAAGATAGGATAGCTTACATTACAATTGGACCTGATAGGTGGCGCTGCGATCAGGAAGTATAACTTTTTTCCCCGGGCGAAGCTGGGCGGGGCAGCTAGTTTGATTTAGATAAATAAATGATATGAAAATAAAAGTAGCCTAAGTTACTCCATATGACATTGGCTATCTGACAGCAAAGCTCCCGTCAAAATCGGCCCAGCCGGAGATTAGTCGGAACAAAGACAAAGACAAACACAGACAGTTAAACAGAGACAAACATCGTATTATTTATTTCAGTGCCGTTAATACTAGCATATATTTAGAAAGACATTTGTATAAAAAAAATAGGCAATGCGAAAATGGAAGAAGCGCCAAAGGAAGATCACATTCTCTTTATCTAATCATTAAATCGTTCGTACACTCAATGTAGAGATAAGAGAACTCGAAACCAGCAAGCTATTTAGCGAGAGATGAATGTAGATGAAGCTTCAGAAGTCTGTGAGTCTAGAAAGAAGGGCTCTAATCTCTGCCTTCCCCGTGAGAGACTCGGCATGATGATATAATATAAATATGACAATGCCGCACAAATTGACCTATCTCTAAACTAAGCAAACCTTGAACTGTGGACACTTCAACGATGTACATATTCGTACTTATAGAGACATATAGGACACCTAAGACTTAGGGACAGTTATGTTCATCACACAGATATCCGTTATATATAAACGCCGTGGTGGCCGAGTGGTTCGAGTAGTTGCCTGCGACACAAAGATCGCAAGTTCGAATCCTGACTGTACCAATGAGTTTTTCTGAAGTGAGTACAGGAGGAAAACACCGAGTGGAAACCTGCATACGTCCGGGCATAAATTCAAAGGCGTATGTATAGTCGTGCTTGAGATACGGTGATGGGCTTACCATCTGTCACGTTGGCACCTAAAAATATCTCTGGTGGAAAGTGGGTGTGCGGGTACTACCTGACACCGCCTACCTCTTCCCGGGGACCCTTGTGGGAAAGCGTGAGGATGACGGGATATCCGTCTTCAGCGGTAATCGAACCCGCGACCTCTAACTTCGCAGCTTGGACCACTGTACTAGACGACCGTCTGATGACATGAGACTGACACTTTACTTTTTTATTAGTATAGATAGCGTATACAAAGTTTCTAAAGAGCTATTTATAATCCTTTTACCACCGATGGGCTGGGTCGACAGGTAAATACGTTAATTTCCTGCGAATCACTTCGAAGTTCTTCGAGTTATGGCGGATGCTTTTAACCCTTCGCTAAGCGAGACTAAAATTTGCCCATAAATATTAGATAGAGACTATTCCAGTAAAGCGACTTTACATTTACTAGAATATAAACTGTACCCCGTGGTTTCGCCCCTATTTACCCCACCAGCACCCCAGGGTAGGCAGAGGTGTGTAGGTTAACCATACATATTATCAGCATTATAATAATATAATATAATAAATAATAATAATATATCCTCACGCCTTCCCACAAGGGTCCCCGAAGGGGTAGGCAGAGGTGTTTAGGTAATACCCACACACCCACTTTCCGCCAGAGGTATATTAGGTGCCAACGTGACAGATGGCGAGTCCATTGCCGTTACTCAAGCACGACTATACATACGCCTTTGAATTTCTTCTCAGACGTATGCAGGTTTCAATATATCTCTAAGGCAAAGTGGGTGTGTGGGTACTACCTATACACCTCTGCCTACCCCTGTGAGATCTTTGTGGGAAGGCGTGAGGATATCATTGTTGTTTAATAATACATGTGATAACTATCATCGGCTGGTAAGTAATTATCAGAGCCAAGAAATGTTTACAATACGTACCTATGGGTACGTAGGGTACACGTATCACTCGTACCCTACCCACCTAAAGCGTAATGCCTAGAGAACCTCTGTGCATGATTCTTTATTTCCAATTTGCAATGGTAATTACGCCTTTGTGAATTTTTATCCTCTCTCTTGTAATCTAAATCACTGCGCCATTTTTGATGAGCCAATTAAATTGCAGATTAATAGAGTTTGCGTAGCGTATGGCAGTAAAGTTTCATGTCGCTTCTATTCTTATAATCGTACAGCATGGAGTTATTAAATAAAGGTGAGAAAAGATTCCTACCGGTTCTGCAGCGCGCGAGTTACTTTGTGTTGCAAGCGTGTATAGGCGGCGGTAACCGCTTATCATCAGACGAAATGCATGCTGGTATAAAAAAAAATTATAAAAGCTAGTCCATTGCTGCGTCAGTCTGCAAACTGTTCTCGATTTGTTCAAGAACTACTCAACGTATTTTCACACGGTTGTCACACGATAGAGTACTTCTCACGCGCCGCAAGTATGCCTGTCTCGGGTCAGGTTACATAATTTCCGCGTTTGTGGTTGAAACTCTGGGACGTTGGGGTCCTGAGGCTCGCCATCTTTTAAAAGAGGTCTCGCGCCGTCTAATCGAGACCTCTCGTGACAGGCGGGCTGAAACATATTTCGGACAGAGAATCAGCATTGCTATCCAGCGTGGCAATGCTGCTAGTCTTCTTGGCACGTTGCTGTGGGACATACCGATTTGGGACAAATATTTTATCTGTAAGTAGTTAGTAAAAGTTTAATGTTAGTCTTATGTAAATACTGTTAATTGCTGTTATTGTAAATAAATATTATGAGGGTTCTTTCGGTAATCTATTGGAAGAAACCGCATGAAAATACGTTCAGTAGTCTTACAGTAAATTGTGTCTTTTGTAATATGTACAGCAGTGGTGGAGTATTTCGAGAAATTTCTAAACCTCACAGCAGCGGAATTCAGTTAATTTCACATCCTGTGATAGTATTTGCCTTAAAAAGTATGAAAAGGAATAATGTAATCAAATTCAGTTCTAGCAACCCTCAACCGTCACTTGTGAGCTTAATTTAATAAAAGCCTTTTGTTCATAGTATCAAAACCGAAAAAAAAACATAATTCAATCATACTTTTCATCATATTACAAAGCTGATCTGTAAAACTTAGGAAAAAATAATGTTCTCGGGGGAAAAGTTTGCACAAAGCGTATAGTCTGGCCTCGAATAAAAAACCAACTATTAACGAAAACTTGGGTATAATAAAACAATCGCCCGAATAATATTGCGTGACATTAAAATCCATTCAAATAGTGGAACTTTCGCCGTTCATAGTTCGACTGTTACATGGAGAAGCAGATAATGTACTTGAGCTTGGGGATAATACTAGCGCCAGTGTTCTGTACAATATATATATCCTCACGCCTTCCCACAAGGGTCCCCGAAGGGGTAGGCAGAGGTGTATAGGTAGTATCCACACACACACTTTCAGCCAGAGACATATTTTCGATACGCCAACGTAACAGTGGGGAGTCCATCGCCGTTACTCAAGCACGACTATTGATACGCCTTTGAATTTCTTCTCAGACGTATGCAGGTTTCCTCTCGATGTTTTCCTTCACCGTAAAGCTCGAGGTGTGACTAATCACTGTATTTAAGTTCAGAAAAACTAATAAGTACAGTCGGGATTCGAACTTGCGATCTTTTTGTCACAGGCAACTCGAACCACTCGGCCACGACGGCTTTCTTATCATAATATCTTTTTGTGATCTTACTAATATTATACATGCCGTGATTGTACAAATGCTATTTTCTGAATAGTCACACCAAGAGCTTTACAGTGAAGGAAAGCATCGAGAGGAAACCTCTATACGTTTGGGAAGCAATTCAAAGACGTACGTATAGTCGTGCTTAAGTAACGGCGATGGACTCGCCATTTGTCACGTTGGCGCGTAAAATATACATAATATGTATATCTCCTGGAAACTGGGAGTGTGGGTACTACTCCTAAAAAAACTCCATTCGCTGTGACTCCACAATTCCAGCGGTTAAAATGCAATGCGTATCCCTAAAAGGCGGAACACTTTACATCCCCAAACACTTTATATCCCTGCGTTTGGGGAGCCTTCCCGTTTTGACGTATCCCAGCTGAATTTGAATAAGTTAGGAAAAACAGCGCCTGCCAAATATTTGTGTACAACGCTTCATTTCCCGCAATAGGACCAGAGGTGGAGGAGGGAGAGAGGGGGAGGACGGAAATACTGCACCAATAAGACAACTCTAGTTTCATATAATCTTCTCATATCGTGATTAATCTTAATAAAAACACCTTCACGCCTTCCCACAAGGGTCCCCGAAGGGGTAGGCAGAGGTATATAAGTAGTACCCCACCCACCTTCCGCCAGAGATATATTTTAGGTGTCAACGTGACAGGTGGCGAGGCCATCCCCGTTACCCATATGGCTTTGACTTACTTCTCGCAGTTTCCTCTAGATATTTTCTTTCACCGTTAAGCTCGCGATGTGACTAATTAATATGTGAATACTTAAGTTTAGAGCAACCCATCGAGACAGCCGGGATTCAAACATGCAAAATTTGTATTGCAGGCGACGACTCAAACCACGCGGCCACCACGGCACATAATTAAGTTAATGTAACATTACCCTAAAATCCAGAAGTGAGCTTCCTGTCATTCTTATCTTTGCAAACGTCACTTGTAGAACCTTATTGATTCCCATTCTCTTTGATAAAAGCTTTGCGCCTAAATCCCGACCGATCGCCGCGGGGATCAAAGGGAGCGCGAAATTCGTATGAAAGTTTCAACTTTATTGAATCTGAACACTTTTTCGCCGTGAAATTATACCTTGAGGCACAGGAGTTCCGATCGTAAATCATGTAACATCGTAAATCGCTAATTGCATCTAAAGGTAGGTAAAACATTTACAGACTACTCTTAACCATATCAAGGAAGGACTATTCATTGTATTTTACTAATTTTACTAACATTATATAGGTGGTTCGAGCAGTTGTCTGCGACGCAAAGGTCCCAAGTTCGAATCCCGACTGTACCAATGAGTTTTTCTGAACTTAAGTACAGTGATTAGTCACACCACGAGCTGAACGGTGAAGGAAAACATCGAGAGGAAACCTGCATACGTCTGAGAAGAAATTCAAAGGCGTATGTATTAGTCGTGCTTGAGTAACGGCGATGGACTCGCCATCTGTCACGTTGGCACCTAATATACCTCTGGCTGAAAGTGGGTGTGTGGGTATTACCTATACACCTCTGCCTGCTTCGGGACCATGTGGGCTGAGGATGTTATAGGTGAAAGTTTGTAATACCCGCACCCACTTTCCTTGAGGTATGTGGAATACCAACAACAATGCTATACGCCTTCAGTCTCTCGAATGCAGACTTCCTCATCATTTTCATCATCAAACTAGTCACAACTAATCTGTACTTGAGTTCAAAGCGTGAATTATGGGACTGCGATCTTTGATAAAGGAACCTCCTTCTTCCTCACGGCTTTTTTGAAATTTTGTAAGTTTGGATGTTTGGATGTTTGCGGTTCTTTCACGGCAAAACGGGTGATCCGGTTTGGCTGAAAATTTAAATGGCGATGACGGCTTTATTTGAATCCCGAAAAATTCAAAGCTTTAATATTAAAAATTACCTAATATACCTCTGGCGGAAAGTGGGTGTGTGGGTATTACTCATACACTTCTGCCTACCCCTTCGGGGACCCTTGTGGGAAGGCGTGAGGATATTTATAATATTAAAAACTATGTTGCTCTTTCACGGCATTGCGGCTGAACCGATTCTAGCAGGAAAATACATAAGCTACTTTTTCGAACTCCACGCGGGCGAAGCCGCAGGCATAAGCTAGTATATCATACACGACACACCCAACTTCGCTTGGGTGAAAAAAATATGCGAGGGACTTATAACTAGCAGACTGTACTTAAGTATAGAAAACCTCATTGGTACAGTTAGGATTCGAACTTGCAATCCTTGTGTTGCAGATACCTCTAACACTCGACCGTCACGGCCGATACTTGTGTGAACACGAAAATAAAATATTATTAAGAACTAGAAAGGAGACAAATAAAGCAGTAAACTAACCATTGATTGTATTTGAAGCGAAAGCTTCATGGGCTATTTTCAACGGAACTTTAAAAAGATTTCACAAATCTCTCTCACTCTTTTCAGCATTTCCAATGCAATTGAGGGCAAATGGAAAATCTATACGGAGCTTTAGAAATATATATATATATATACTGGTTCCAATTAATAGAGCTCTTTCAATTGTGCCCATTTGTAGTCGAGATTCAATCAAGCTGACTATTTTTCGATCAGACTACTATAAAATTGGCTATCTTGTTGAGCGACTAGACTGCAGCTTTTGGCCATACATATATACATACAAATCACCACTCCCCTATGTCCCTAATGGTCCTTTGGCCAATACATGGAATGTACTAAGGCGAATGTATATGTGGACGAAGCGAAAGAGGTATGTAAGTCTAGAGAGAACTGGCGCTCTATTCTCTTTGACTACACCGTAAGGGACTCGGCGTGATATGTATCTACTTACAATCTAAGTCTATCTACTTACAAAGGAATACGAGGTATATGACGCACCGAGTAACTGTCATCCTTATGTCAAATTGACATAAAACAGACGACAGCAGATATATCGTGTCGGTTAGCGCGCTCATTGCCAATCTTACTGCTTCAGGAATGATCATATACAATATTTATGGTCTGATTTTACGTGGCTATTTTCGATTAACGCTATGAGGGAAATTTCACAAATCTTCATTCGCTCACGTAAGTACCGGTCTGTGGATTTATTGCGTTTCATTCATTCGTTCATTCTTCCATTCTTTCCGTCTTTTATGTGAGTTTACAATCAGTGGGACATAATGCAATGTTCACAATAGAAAAGTGCTTTAATGGTAAGCACAGTGACGTCTGCGGCGTAAAAGTACAGTCGCGCTCAATAAAGGTCACTCAACTGAACGAGGATCGTAAAATGTGACAGATGCATTCGGTATAGTGCACTAAGCAGCTGCAGACTTATTTACCACTGGAATAAGAACGAAATAGCTCAAATGTTTATTTTATTGGCAGTATACGAGACTAAAATAGCATCAAAATTCAAATATATATATATATATATAGAAGAATATAGTATTTTCACGGCTTCTCACAGGGGCCCCAGGGGTAGGCAAAGGTGTGTAGGATCGTCAGACCCACTTTTCGCCGGGGATATATTTTGGGTGTCTACGTGACAGACGGCAAGACCATCGTTATTTCTCTAGCACATACGTGTTTGAATGTCTCATCAAACGTATGTAGTTTTTCTCTATGTTTAACATCAACGTGAAGCTCGTGGTGTTGTTACGAGATCGTTCACATTAGCGAATTGTTGGAACTCGAATTGTGACCAACAAACACGATTGCATTGAATCGAGAACCTATAGTAAAGATTATCCAGAAATCGATTTTCCGCAAAGATCGTAAACTTTTTATTTGACTGCCACGGTTTCAGTACTATTGCCGCGGTTAGACATAAACATGACAGTGTGCATACGTTCAAGTTCCACTTTTCACTATTGGAGAACACATGTCCTCACTACAACTCCGTTATGGGACAGGCAGAGAGAGTAGACCACCAACTCTCTTACGCTTCATCCAAATCTTTTATCTCGCTTCGTACACGCTCGCCGGCTTCGAGTACTCTTGACGTTCCCGTCCTTGAGTTTCCGATCGATTTGAGCAAAATAGTAGTCTGCTTTGAATTTCTTTTCAAACGTATGCAGTTTTCCCGTCGATATTTTTCTTAATCGCAGATCTCTTCGGAACTAATATTATTAAGAGGAAACATTAGATTTTTTGGTTTGTTTGTTACGATTTAACTCAAGAACTACTTATACAATTTCAAAACATATTTTACCATTATAAACCTACCTCTTTACCTACATAGTAATATGGACTACATTATAGTAAAGATTCCACATTTTTATTTCGTTGCTTGTTGAAAAAAGTGATGAAATTAAAACCGGACAAAACTCGGGGCATTATTTATAAATAAAGTAAGCTATCTCATCATCTAGGTGGTCTAGTAGTTTTATATATCACTGTACTTAAGTTCGCAAAATACTCATTGTACTTAAGTTAAAAAATAACTCAACTTGCAATATTTCCGTAACGAATACTCCGACACCTCGGCCACCATAACTCCGATTTATTTATTTTATTTATTTATTTATTTACAATAAGCACGACGACGTGGTCATTTACGCTAATTACAGGATGCACATCGGAGGATCTCAAAAAAAACCGTTTAGATTTTTTAAGTGTTTATTTCACTTCCACAAAATGTACTTAATTCTACGACACTTATTATACGATTACTTAGTTACTAAGGGGTGTCCGATTGGTCCGATATTAGGAAGACAAAAGGCACATACAATTACTTAGTTACTAAGGGGTGTCCGATTGTCCGATATTAGGAAGACAAAAGGCACATACAATTACTTAGTTACTAAGGGGTGTCCGATTGTTCCGATATTAGGAAGACAAAAGGCGCATACAATTACTTAGTTACTAAGGGGTGTCCGATTGTTCCGATGTTAGGAAGACAAAAGGCGCCGCGCTTCGTGGGTGATCGAATTTATAATGTCCCATCCCTCATTGCACAATCACCGTCAGGTGTGCATATGTACGGTGTCCGGATATGTAACACCTCACCCCCTAGATGAGCAACTATTTGCCAATGCTTAATGCAAAAGTTGCGTCCCGTCGGCTATGCTCTGCCAGTTCAATCTCCTTAGGTTCGGTGGTAATCTTATATTTTTTCTTTGTCTTCAATCGCTGTACATAAAGCACCATGATCAAGCCAGCTGCACTTAATATTCCAAGAATTATGGTGTAAAGGGGTATTGTGGTATGATAGAGTACATCGGTTGAATTCGGTGAAATTGTTTGAACAGGTGTCTCGTACTCAATTTGTTTCAATATATTGTGCAATGTGCTGAGATTCGTCGAAGTCAGGTGGTAGCTTGGTTTTGTTTCGCGAATCTGATCCATGGGAAGCGTCGCGATTTCGACACTAATTCCGTAGACTTTGTCTTCAATATTAGCCAATGTGAATTCCGGGGTGGCTAATTTGCAGAATTTGGGTATGGTTGCCAAGTGACTGCCTTTGACAGTACGATGTTTTTCTTGCCCACAGGATAACTGAATTTTTGTAGTCTTCGGGAATGACACGATGTAATGCCGATTGTCTAGCTCCGTCAGAGCCTCCTTGTTCAGAGAGATAGGCGTGATTTTGCACGTTCCATCTATCTCCTGAGTTGTAATGAGTTTATTTATACAGTCAGGTTCGGTCCGGATTTGATGTCCTATATGTTGCTCGCAGATGTGTATGCTATCAACCTTCGGGCATTCAGCCTCCATGTACACAAATTCGCTAGATGTGGTAGCTATGTAGGGATACGGAGGAAGGATAACTTCATTGTTTTTATTAGGAACGGGACAGAGTCTGAACAGGTTAAATGTTAGTTTTGATACTATGGGGAATTTAAGAACGACCACGATCTTCCTATCAGAGTAAAATGATCCTAAGCTAATTATGTTATAGAAATACCTAATATCTAAATTTAGAATCTCGTCTGTGCTATACAGATTGCGTAATTTACTTAACATTATTTCAATATCCTTAACTGATAAAATAGAATGGTGCAGAGACATAGAAATACTAAAAGCTAATATGTTTTCTATCCTAATAATTTCATCCGATAGCTCCCGTACGCTAAGTATAACGAACAGCTGTACAAGATGCGCGAATCTAAGAGTTCGTTCTCTGTCCGATGACGTCACATTTATGACGTATGAGAGAGCTTTATCTAACCTAAGTTGATTTAAAGTTAAATTCCTAAGTACCATCATTTGTTGAACCGAAAATTCCTTATATAAGGTTATACGTTGATTAAGTTTATCTGAAATTAAGTTATCATTATTTTTAAGAATATGTATTGCATTTTCGAACCTCAAGGCGTCATCATTATCAAGATTACCGGAAATTTATTTTATCCTAGTTCCTAAAGGATTAAATAGGTCTCTTTTGCTTCTACTAGCAGGCTGGAACGTTTCAAGTTGAGCTTGAATTTTATATATTTATGGAACATTCTGTTTTGTAAGTACAGCATGTTCATTTCCTTCTGTACGTACTCTAAAGCCTTTTCAAGTGTAGGCGGACGCATACACCTGATACGTGAGCCTAGGGGTTCTTCCAATCCTCTTAAATAGGTTTTTAAAGTAAATTCTTTATATAAAGTTCTCTTCGATTCTATAGTGGTATCTAAACTGTCATACAATTCTATGTAAGTCATTACGTAACTTAATAAGTTTTGCACACGTTCGTAAAATACGTGGGGGGTCTCAGAGCCTTGTGTGAGCTGAGAAAGATCTGAATATAAAACGGTTTCATCCCTGTGGTCCGAAAAGCTATTTATTAATATACTTCTAATGCCATTCCAGTCTCGGGGTATACCATTAGTGGCTAGATTCGATAACTCATACCCTTGGGCTGGATTGGCATAAGCTAAAACCAATTGATCACATAATGATAAAAATCTAATTAAGGTATTTGGGGTACCGTCAAATTCTGGTACCAATCTTAATGCTCTAATAATCTTATCCATAACTTCTTCGCAATTCATTGTATTCATATTTGAATCGTTAATTTCTTCTATATTATCTAAGTTTCTGTAAGCGTCTCTTAGCGCGATGCGAGAGGACGTTCTTTGGGGTGCGATACCCCTATTAGATCGTGGGTGAAAAATCTTGGGAAGTTAGTAAGGCACTTAGAAAGGATATAGCTACCAATCTTTAGAATTTGTGCAACTCACAGTAACATTGCAGTGACACGACGCTGGATCGAAGTTTAGATCGATGTGACTCCTGCAGCTCCCAAGTAGATCCTCGCTGATGGCTCCCAGTTCTTTCAGGAAGTCGATGAGGCGTTGAAACGCTATCAGCACGTACGAAGGCGGTATCACGAGAGTCCAAACTAGCGCGCGCACTGACTCGACTATCCTACCGACTGCGCCAATTACAGGATGCACATCGGAGGATCTCAAAAAAAACCGTTTAGATTTTTTAAGTGTTTATTTCACTTCAACAAAATGTACTTAATTCTACGACACTTATTATACGATTACTTAGTTACTAAGGGGTGTCCGATTGGTCCGATATTAGGAAGACAAAAGGCACATACAATTACTTAGTTACTAAGGGGTGTCCGATTGGTCCGAGGTTAGGAAGACAAAAGGCACATACAATTACTTAGTTACTAAGGGGTGTCCGATTGTTCCGATGTTAGGAAGACAAAAGGCGCCTACAATTACTTAGTTACTAAGGGGTGTCCGATTGTTCCGATGTTAGGAAGACAAAAGGCGCCTACAATCACTTAGTTACTAAGGGGTGTCCGATTGTTCCGATGTTAGGAAGACAAAAGGCGCCGCGCTTCGTGGGTGATCGAATTTATAATGTCCCATCCCTCATTGCACAATCACCGTCAGGTGTGCATATGTACGGTGGGTGTCCGGATATGTAACACGCTAATGTGGAGGTGTAAGTTAAAAAAATACATATGAGTAATAATACATACATACATATCATCACGCCAAGTCCCTAACGGGGTAGGCAGAGAGTATAGAGCGCCAGTTCTCTCTAGACTTACATACCTCTTTCGCTTCGTCCACATTCATCAGTCTCTTCATACATGCTCGTCGGTTTCGAGTACTCTTAACGTTCCCGTCCTTCAGAGTCCGATCTATTTGATCCAGGTAGTTGGTTAATAATAAATAAGGTTAATATAAATGTATTAACGAGAAGAAGATGGCATTCCTTCTGCATATGCCAGACACTCATTCATAATCACCTTCCATTCACCTGCCAGCACATCACGTTCAGGATTTACACTTGAGTCCAAGAGGGCCTTTTATTTAACCTTATTTAATAACCTGCGTATTTATTATGTATGTAAGGAATTTTCAGACATTAATTAATCACAAACACAGTATTGATTCTGAAGGCTGTATAAAGAGGTACAGTGCGGTGATTAATGCTCCTGGCTGGCTTTCGCCTTGACCATTATGGCTGTGGAATTATAAGCTAACATTGTTACTAATTACTTTAAGCATGTAAATACTATTCATTTCGCTATCGTAATTAAAACATCGAGCGAAAAAACTGCATACGTCTGAGAAGCAATTCAAAGCAAAGCAATACAAATATGTAGCTGTATAGTCGTGCTTGAATAACGGCGATGGGCTCGCCATCTGTCACGTTGGCACCTTAAAAGTGGGTGTGTGTGTACTACCTATACACCTCTGCCTACACCTTCGGGGACCCTTGTGGGAAGGCGTGAGGATATAATTTCATGTGCGTTGCGATCACTAGACATCGCGCCGCCTCACCCCCCACCCCACTCCCCACCTAAGGCGCGGCCGAATAGTTCCGCGCGGACTATAGTATACACCTTGGTTGTTAGACAATAAATGTGAAAAAAGATGCCAGGAAATGTATTTCTCTCAACCCGCCTCGTCAACTGTAAATGTAATCCCTCTGTATAAACCAATTACCAATTTAACACGTCGTGAACAAAGCGTGTAAATATTTGCTTCAGTTGATTTTCATACATCTACATACACATATATAATTTTGTCGTCACCCAACATGATGTGACCTTTCAGCCAATTTGCTTGTTTGTGTTTTGTTTTGTACATACTTTTAATATTACAAAGAGGAAAGATTTGTATGTAAGTATGTTTGTAACGAAGTGGCTCAAAAAGTACTGGACCGATTAGAAAAATTATTTCACCATTGAAAAGCTACAATCACCCTGAGTTATATAGGCCATATAATCATTTATACAAAAAAAAATATGTCCACCTGTGCGAAGCCGGGACGGACCACTAGTGTTTAATACTAATATTATAAAGAGGAAAGATTTGTACATAAGTATGTTTGTAAGGAATTGGTTCAAAAAGTACTGGACCGATTTTATAGGTTATTTTAATTGCGAGAAAAACAATTATGCGAAAATGTTTAAAAAATAAATTTCCTACCGTGCGAAACCGGGACGGACCGCTAGTCTTTAATAAGGCAACATTTGGAACGAGTATACATTTACTTAACCAAGATTAACCAACGGTGGGATGTCCAACTCAATAATCATATACGGATGTAAATATGTTGTTTCCTTTTTCACGCGAAAATATTGAACGCAGTGATTTATTTATTGGTACAAGTTCTATAGATGTTAGTTAAATAACAGATTTAATTAATTTACACATAAATAACACTTTATATGTAACTAGCTGTCCCGCCCAGCTTCGCCCGGGTGAAAAAGTAAAAAAAAAACACGTTGTTTAACTATAGCTTCCCTTATGGAAGAATACGTTTTTTTTTTATTTAATTAAAAGTTGAGTTTCATAAAATTCTTAGCTGACCTCTACACCGCGTAAGGAATACTCTTACCAAATTTCAAGTCAATCGGCCTTATAGTTCCTGAGATTTCATGATGAGTGAGTTCAAAAATGGGATCTCCTATATGTATGTAGATTATTTATATAAACACTTTAAAAAAAAACATACGCGAAAGATGGCGAGTCCATAGCCGCTACTCGCACGACTTTACATACGTTTGAATTCCTTCTTTCAAACGTATGCAGGTTTCCTGTTTTTTTCACCGTAAAGATCGTGGTATGACTAATCACGCTCTGTAATTAACTGCTCGTTAAGCATTAAGAATAGAGTCCTTCATAAAAGGCGAAGAATTATTTTTCTGACCTATGTCTACCCCTGTGTTGGAAATCGCTTACCATCGACCTATACTTGCCTAGATTATTCATCATTGAATAACTAAATACAAATCAAAATTGTCGAATATTCTCTGATAAGTCAAGTGGTCAACGAAACTAATAAAATATTATCTTATCAGATGACGCTCAAAACTAATCTCTGTTTACCTTCAGATAAGTGTGACATTACATAATTAAATATTTTGTTTTTTTTTTTTTTTTTACAGAGTTTGGTGATTATGAAAAATATTTAGCTAACCTTGCTCAATGTCCTATTCGAGTCATTAACCAAAAAGTAACCTAACTTATAATACTCTAGGGCTAGGGTCCCCGAAAGGGCATGCAGAGGTTTGTAGGTAGAAACCATACACCCACTTTGCGCCGGAGATACATTTAGGTGCCAGCGTGACAGCTGGCGAGTCCATCGCCGTTACTCAAACACGACGTACACTACACGTACTTTACATACGTCTTTGAATATCTTCTCAAACATATGCAGATTTCCGCTCGATGTTTTCCTTGATAGTAAATATCGTAATGTGACTAATGACGTCATACGTTGAGTATTGTAAAACGTAGATACATTGGTTCAGTCGGTATTCAAACATGCAACTTCTCTGATAAATATAGTTCTACTCCAATTCGCATTAGTATTTTTTTGCTATCTAGCAATCAAGCGTGCGATCTATGTAATTGTAACGTGGTCTTCCTCTGCCTCTTCTTGCACACTATTTCGCTTTGTATATCTGTTTCGTCAATCTTTCCAACTGTCCAAACCAACATAACATGCCTTTCTTCATCTTTACAATCACACCCTCGTTCACGCAAGTTATTTTGCGAATCTGTTCATTGGGGATTCGATCTAAGTTAACAGAAATGATTGATGATAAATGTTTTTTTTTTCTCATCAAACCCTCAAATGTGTTGCGTCTATAGAAGTTTTTAATCACAGCGACGTGAATGTCTGCTAAATCTGAACATGTTTGTTTTGTTATCCTAACGCACATTGTAAACTGACGTCTGGATGTCAGTACTTACGCGTAGGATTGAGTAAGGCGGACCGCACACTTACACATTTGGGTTATCTACACTAATAAGTTAATAAGTAACTAAATTGTACCCCTCTTTATATTTTCTGTCCCTCTCTTAAGACGCTGTACCCCACATGGTCCACTATATAACTTGATATTATGTATTAGACAAAAGTGGAATAGCAATAAATAATTATATCCTCACGCCTTCCCAGAAGGGTCCCCGAAGGGGTAAGCAGAGGTGTATAGGTAGTAGGTGCCAACATGACAGATGGCGAGTCCATCGCCGTTACCCAAGCACGACTATATTACGCCTTTGAATTTCTTCTAAGACGTATGCAGGTTTCGTCTCGATTCCCTTCACCATAAAGCTCGTGGTGTGACTTATCAATGTACTTAAGTTCAGAAAAACTCATTGGTACAGTCGGGAATCGAACTTGCGTTATTTGAACCACTCGCCCACCATAGCTAATATATTGCACTGGAAAATAATCCAGTGTGCTATGACCTTTACTTTTTAGTGATGGACAATAATAAATAGAGACAAGTTGAATGATTTACACCAGATTGATAAAACAGTGGGTTTATTTCAGTACACAAAAATATTTGCATGCTTCGAATACTTACGATGACCTGGTCTGGCGACCTAAATAGGCCACATGACAAAAAAAATGCGTGCATTTGAGAAGAAACTCGAACACCCATGTGTAGTCGTGCTTGCTACACGGCGATGCAATCGCAATCTGCACATTCACCATTTTATTGGGCATAGTTGTCCCGCCCAGCTTCGCTTGGGTGAAAAAATAAAAGCCACTTTAAGAGAGGTAGGGCATAACGGGTTTCCCGTTCGAATTTGGAGCTGCCCGACTGGGGCAGGACCTCCACCTTATAGAAGTCCGTAGCCAAATAACACAATTTATTGTGTTGTGTTCCTACGTGGTGAATAAGGTTTCCAGTAATGAGCTCCTTGGGGAGGGGGGAGGATTGTTACATTATGTTGGAAGCAGAGGGATTAAACCTTATGCTGCCAACACACTATAACTCTCCGAACACAGAGTGGCAACTCGCAAGTGATACTTCGGTATCGTGAGCGTAAATAGGCTACGGTAACCGTTTCCCAGGTGAGCCGTAGGCATGTTTGCCACTCTTGTTGTATAAAAAAAAAAAAGCCACGTACCCAGTGGCTCTATAATGTGTTCTATATTGTGTTTTTGGGTGTTTACGTGTTAAATTGATTGATGTATTTTTTATGGTTGCCAATGTGACTGACATAAAACTATTATTATTATTATATATTATAATTGTGAATCTAAGCCATTCTCGAATCCATCTGAAGAAACACGGAAAATTTCAATAAAATCGTTGCAGCCGTTTTTTATTATTATATACCTAATGAACATACAGAACATGACACCTAATATACCTCTGGCGGAAAGTGGGTGTGTGGGTATTACCTATACACCTCTGCCTACCCCTTCGGGACCCTTGTGGGAAGGCGTGAGGATATAGTATAACATAGAGAAGAACTGTAATTTAAATTTTTTTTTAGATTTACGGACGGCAACGCACCAACAATACCCCTGTTATTAAAAGCGTCCATAAGCGGCTGTAACTCCTTACCGTGAATGAATCTTTGCTCTCGAATATATACTAATATATACCTTATACACTAATCTTATTATATCTTCTAAAGGACTCAGTGTGTTAATGTGTGTATAGTTTTATTGTGATGGCACCGGCACATGTAAACACTCCACCGTCGAGTATAAACAGACCTTGAGTGATTCGAAGCGACGTAAATGTTAGAAACCTCTTCGAAACCACAAGCACTGTGACAGCCGTCCAAAGTTATGGTCTGTTTGCTATCTGTTTCTTATGAAGTTAAGTAATAGTTTATGTTCACTTCATGTGTCAATTTAATAGCGAATAAGTGTGTTGTGTCCAGATTTTGGATTTTTTCTACACCTATGCTAAATTTGACACTTTATCATATCTATACGTCTTCCGAGAAGTGTGTAGTGTTCACGCTCATTTTTCACTGGAGATATATTGTAGACTAGCAGTGCCCGCGAGTTCGTCCGCGTGGAATAAATAAAAGTAACCAAAATTACTCCTTATTATATCAGATATCTGCCACTGAAAGTCCTGTCAAAATCGGTCTAGACATTTCAAAAATTTACCAGAACAAACAGACAGACAGGCAAGATAAAAAAATACTATTTTGGTATATGTATCGTGTAAAAATCCTTATGTATTGAGTAAAAAGCGGTTATTTCAATATTACAAACAGACACTCCAATTGTATTTATTTGTAATTATGTATAGATGCGACCGCGAATGATGGCAAGTGCATCGCCGTTTGTCAAGTCGTGCTTGAGAATTCCTCAAACGTAGAGGGCTTCTTCTCGATGGTTTTCCTTCACAGTAAAACTCGTGGTGTGATTTATCACTGTACTTAAGATCGGAAAAGCTCATTCGTACAGTCAGCATTCAAACTTGCAATCATTGTATTACAGGCTACTACTCGAACCACTGGACCACCAAGGCTTTATGATATGTATGTACTAACAAAATAATTTCAAATTGAAACTCAGTGGCGGTAACAGCTGTTCGATTATTTCTTAATTAAAATGTTAATTTTAAGCCCCTAGGATTTTTTAGGAACTTTAATAAAACTTCGGTGTACGTGGCCTTATTTCCTTTTTGCGATAACAATTTATTATAAATTCTGTAGCTTATAAATATTATCGTTTGATTAATTTATTTATTACGTAGACTTATTTAGTTTTACCTTATTTAAGTATAGGTACACACATTCCCATAAGAGTTAAACTATTTAAGTGAGGAACTTATCACGTACGCATTTCGCGCTTACATTTATTCATCCGCCATTTGCAATTTAAATCAGCAAAACAAGATGGCGGACGGTAACAGCTGAAACTAAATTATGAACCATAAAGCTTCCTGTTTGAATCTCTTCCATATTCGTTTAGTATTAGAGCTCTATTTTACTCTATCCGTTGTTTTGTCGCGTTCAGAGCTATGTTCTCAATGTCTTAGACATCGTGTTTATAATTGACAATTGTTTCGGGATTTTCCTATCAGTTCGCTCCAAGGCAAACGCTCATAATTGAGAAACAATTGTATCAACATCAGGTAATCTCAGAGGTTTTTGTTTCCTTTTATGTACAACAAGAGTGGCAAACAAGCCTATCTGATTCGAAGCGGCTACCGTAGCCTATTTACGCTCACGATACCGAAGTATCATTTGCACATTGCCACTCTGTGTGGGACTAATTCCTCCGCAGCCAACACAATATAACAATCCTCCCCCCTCCCCAAGGAGCTCATTATAGGAAACCTTATTCATCGCTACGGACTTCTATAACGTGGAGGTCCTGTCCCAGTCGGGCAGCTCCAAATTCAAATGGAAAACCCGTTATGCCTTACCTCTCTTATCATACATACATATCATCACGCCAAGTCCCTAACGAGGTAGGCAGAGAGTATAGAGCGCCAGTTCTCTCTAGACTTACATACCTCTTTCGCTTCGTCCACATACATCAGTCTCTTCATACATGCTCGTCGGTTTCGAGTACCTCTCTTATCAATCTCTATATATCACTATATAAATGTCTCGCATCGCACGGTTTCAAAAGAGTTTCTTCCCGCGACACTCCAGCTGTGGAACTTACTCCCCAAGGTTTCCCTAGAGAGAGCATGGAGTTCTTGAAAAAGGGTGTGAAAAGTTTCCTGCAGGGTCGACAACGCGCGATTGATACCCCTGGTGGTGTAAGCGTCCGTAGGCGGCGGTAACCGCTTACCATTAGACGGGCTGCGTGCGCGTTTGTCAAGTAGTATGTATAAACTATGTTTGGTGGGTCCTTGTGGATAACGATCTCTGTCTAATCCTGAAGAAAGGGTTATCATGGGTAATACACGTAAAATCGATTGGAAAAGCTAGTAATAAATAAATATTAAAACGATACACTTTTCAGGAAATGTAATCTTACTGAGGTTTTCGAGACAATTCGTTTGCATACAAATAAAAATCATGTAGGTATTATTGGGAACATATTTAATATTTTCGAGACCAGAATCCATAAGCAGAGTGGCGCAGTGGAAGCGTGCTGGGCCCATAACCCAGAGGTCCGTGGATCGAAACCACGCTCTGCTATGTATGTTTTTTAAACCGACTTCCAAAAAGAGGGAGGCTCTCTTTTCGGTTTTTTAACCGACTTCAAAAAAGGAGGTTTTCCAATTCGCCTGTATATATATTTTTTATATGTGTTCGCGGATTACTTCGTCGTTGATGAACCAATTTTGATGATTCTTTTTCCAAAATCCAAATCGTAGTGGTGACGAGCGTTAGTAAATAATTTTCAACATGTACTTAAATATCTGAGTCCTGTATCTCCAGTCTTTAACTACGAAAATAGATGAAAACGACCATTAAAGCGGATCGTATATATTGTCAAACCTCGATCGGTACAGAACTTTTCGGGTTTTTATACACAGAAATCAAATGTTTCTTGTTCGGGGACTTTTGATAGTGACGTTTCAATACAACCCATACAACAGTGCGGTTCCGGCCTCCGGCTGTTGTAGAAGTGCGGGTGTGGCCACGTGTGGAGAACGTCACCCTCCATCAAATCAGGTCAGTTCACCTGCTCTTATCAGCCCATCCGTTCCCTTAACACCCCCGCTCATACCTCTTACTCCACTCATCAGCTCATCGAGCGACGAGGTCCACAAAGGCCCCGTCACCAACTTAACAACATCATATATGTATTTGTATATACATACTAGCTGTCCCGCCCAGCTTCGCCCGCATGAAAAAATTTAACTGCCCGAAACACGATCGCAACGCCACCTATCGGGCCCAATTGTGATGTAAGCTATCCTATCTTTTAAGTTGGATCAAACTGCACACAGTGTGCAAATTTGATTGAAATCGGATTAGTAGTTTAGGAGTCCATCGCGGACAAACAACGTGACACGTAATTTATATATATTAAGAATGTAATAATAATAATAATATATCCTCACGCCTTCCCACAAGGGTCCCCGAAGGGGTAGGCAGAGGTGTATAGGTAATACCCACACACCCACCTTCCGCCAGAGGTATATTAGGTGCCAACGTGACAGATGGCGAGTCCATCTCCGTTACTCAAGCACGACTATACATACGCCTTTGAATTTCTTCTCAGACGTATGCAGGTTTCCTCTCGATGTTTTCCTTCACCGTAAAGCTCGTGGTGTGACTATTAAGAATGTATTATATATATTAAGAATGTATTATATATATTAAGAATGTATTATATATATTAAGAATGTATTATATATATTAAGAATGTATTATATATATTAAGATGTACCTAGTAATTTTCTTTACATTTCATTGTAAATTCCCTTCGGTACCGAACTCAGCAAGTAACCACGACCTTTAATAAACTGAGCAAACATCAGGATCCCGTTACAAAAGGTTTTTATACGGTCTGAGGTAACCTTCACCACGATCTGACTTTTATTCACCTCAAGGGACGGCTAGTGAAACGGGAGTCTTTGAAGCATTATCTACCTAATATATGAGTCAGTATTTAAGGCTCGAAATATTAGAATTTCCTGCTTTTCGTTCAAATTTTATCGTAACAAAGTCGCTTCCCGCCGTCTTTACATCTAGATTCAAGGGCGTATATAATATAGTCGAAGTCAAAATCAAAATCAAAATGTTTTATTCAACGTAAGGGACACAGGGAACACTTATTGAACGTCATATACTTCACAAAAACTAAAGTCACCACCGTTTCCAAGAAAAATACCTGCCAGGAGAAGAAACGGCGAAACAAACTCCCCGGTTCTCTCCCTTTTACGTAGGGGTAGAAAAAGATTAAATTACATATAACACTCTGTATAAGAGGAGCAATTCATTGCCACGTATGGCCATCATTCAAAAAAGTCGTGTTTGAGTTACGGCGATAGAGTCGCCATTTGTCACGTTGGCACCCAAAATATTTATCTGGCGGAAAGGGGGTGTGTGGGTATTACCTATATGGCGACCTGTAGCACGGGTTTACGTTGAAGACCTACCTCAGGCACCATCCTCTCACAAAGTTTGCATATTACTATTACTTACTATAAGCCCACCACTGTAACTACTGCTTTGTGAAGGGAAAAATAAATGATTTTATTATATTATTATTATTGTTATTATTTACCCCTTCGGGATCCTTGTGGGAAGGCGTGAAGATACAATAGATACTGAAAAAAGAACATGCAAACCAATAACCTACAAACAAAATATATATATATGTACTAGCGACCCGTCCCGGCTGCGCACGGATGAACATCAGATTTTTTATAAAAGAAAATATAGCCTATGTTACTCAAGGTGAATGTAGCTTTCCAATGGTGAAAGAATTTTTGAAATCGGCACAGTAGTTTTTGAGTTTATTCATTACAAACATACACACACAAATCTTTCCTCTTTTTTATATTAATAAATAATTTATCCGCACGCCTTCCCACAAACCCCCTCGGGTACCCACCCGAGGGGGTAGGCAGAGGTGTATAGGTAATACCCACACACCCACTTTCCGCCAGAGGTATATTAGGTGCTAACGTGACAGATGGCGAGTCCATCGCCGTTACTCAAGCACGACTATACTTACGCCTTTGAATTTCTTCTCAGACGTATGCAGGTTTCCTCACGATGTTTTCCTTCAACATAAGGCTCGTGGTGTCACTAATCACTGTACTTAAGTTCAGAAAAACTCATTGGTACAGTGGGGATTCGAACTTGCGACCTTTGTGTCGCAGGCAACTGCTCGAATCACTCGGCCACCACGGCTCCTTATTTTAATTATCGACATAGCCATTTACGCTTATTTGATCGGCTCAACGATACCATGTTTCGGAGTGCATATTACCTCCTCTAATAATGTTGTCTTTTTGTTATCTTTAGAGCTATTTGTCTTGTTGCATCGTCATGAAGACGTATTCATATAATCCGACTAATTATAGAAGAAAACTGTTCTATTTCGCGAGATATCCTTATTAGTTTGTTGTATATCATTTATTATTTCTCTTATAATTATTTTTTTGTTTTTTTTTCATTTTTGTATATCATTAAGTTTAAGTGCGACCGAAGTGAAAAGGTATTTTCTTGCACAAAATGTTAACTACACAGTTGTTTTATCCAAAAGTCGTGTGAAATATGTCGCATTTTCTGTCCTTTTCCCGCTAATGAACTCGTTACGTAAGAATGCAATTCGGGAGGTAAAATCGTCCTACTCTAAATTACCGTGTAATTTTGTTCCGCCAAATGGGAAATGCTTTTTTTATGAGAGTAATTTATTTCAGTTCAAATGCTTCCATATTTGATTTTCGATGCATGTTTCACGATGTTCATGATTTTATAATGCAGTGTGTGTTATAGAGTAATAGTGAAGTTGTTTATCTTGAACCGACTTTAAAATGCGGAGGTTCAGAGTTCACCTCTATTACAAATTTTTCGTCGAACGGATATTGAAGCATTTTTTACGGCATAATTACGGCTGTCGTTTAAGTAGCCAAGATGACGAGCTCAAGCTCCGGTCAACAGCAACGTGACAGGTGGCGAGTCTGCGCTTTCAGGCGCGACTTTACACACGAGTCTGAAACAAATATCTTAAGAGAAGGAAGAATAATAAAAATATATTGTTATATCCTCACGCCTTTCCACAATTGGCTCTCTGCCTATAAATTTAAGCACATAACAACTGGACAGGTCTGACCGGAACTTGAACCCACTGACATGCTTTGCACTTGGATATCAAGAGTAACAGAGAGAGTAAGAGAGAGAGGGACAGAGGACAATGACGTCATTATTCACAAATCAATGAAAGCGTGTATAAGGCACTCCAAGTGTCCTAAAATAGGCTGTAAAGCCAAAAAGCCTTAAGGAGGCTTAAAGATGCCCGATAAAAAGTGTTAGTACCTTTTAAGCGAGTGGATCGCGTTTCGTTCTTTCGTAGTGTGTATTCGAATCTTACGTATACCAACTTCCCTTTAATGTGCCGACGAGGTTTATTATCGCATTTGAATCGAGAACGTCCCTCCCTAGCTGTCACAACCGCCGATAAGCAGAGTTTTTTCGCTGAAATATATTCGTGACTTGGATACTTGTCCTTTGGTCGCTTTTTTTTTATAGTTTACTCTCTATAAGTAGTGCTGGTTATTAGGCAACTAAATATCTTTATTTAGAGGCATTTTGTAAATTTTGGAATATTCAAGTTAGTACCTCACCATAATAGAGTCCAACAATGAGTTACAAAAGAGTTGCAAAGCAGACAAAATGTCACGGGCCCTTGGTGTTAGTTCACTCGGAGTCTAAAGGCCTTGAGTTTATGTACTCATATTGCTACAAGATTAAGTGCATCTATCCTCACGCCTTCCCAGAAAGTAGAGGTGTTTGCAGGAGATATATTTTACGTGCCAACAGCCAGCATAACAGATGGCGAGTCCATCGCCTCCCACGACTATACATAAGCCTTTGAATTCCTTCTCAGACATATGCAGGTTTCCTATCGAAGTTTTCCTTCACCTTAAAGCTCGTGGTGTGACTAATCTACTTATATTTACATGATTATATATTTAAGTGCAGAAAAACTCTGGTACAGTCGGGATTCAAACTTGCAATCTTAGTGTTACAGGCAACTCGGCCAACACGGCTCTTTTCCGCAATATTAAGTAAAAAAAGGTTTTATAATGCGTGCCTCAATACTTTTACTAAGCGCACAAATCTGTATTGGTCCGATGTTATTAAGAGCTTACATCAAAAGAGGCGTAATTTCTTAATGAATGTTCGAAACTTCCTTTCAGGGCCCCTTTTATAAGACAAAGTTTTAAAATCACATCATTTATCAGCGGTGTCAGCGTCAATTTTCAGAACAATAGTAGACTTCAAAATACAAGATGCTAACAAACAGGGATTGATTGGTGTACTTGTAAAAGAGATACATTTATCTAATGAATACAATTCATCACGCCGAGTCCCTTATAAGGGAGAGTGTAGAGCACAGTGGCGTAGCTAGGTATACATACATACATATAATCACGCCTCTTTCCCGTAGGGGTAGGCAGAGACCACTTCTTTCCACTTGTTACGATCCTTGCATACTTCTTTCGCTTCGTCCACTTTCATTATTCTCTTCATACATAAGAAGAGCTAGGTATAGATAGTGCTAAATGTATGCAGGTTTCCTCTCGATGTTCTCCTTCACCGTAAAACTCGAGGAGTAATCGCTGTAGTTCAGACAAACTTATTGGTACAGTCGGGATTTGAACATACAATCTTTGTGTTGCAGGCGTCTATTCGAATCACTCGTCTACCACGTCTATTAAAATGCTATTAGTACATACATATAATCACGCCTCTTTCCCGTAGGGGTAGGCAGTGACTACTTCTTTCCTCTTGCTGTGATCCTTACATACTTGTTTTGATTCGTCCACTTTCATGATTCTCTTCATAGATGTTAACAATGCAGACGTCCCTAATTTTGGTCATTCACACTCGCCTTATACACTGCTTTCGTCAATCGTTCTTAATTCATTCTATTGACATGGCCATCTCAGCTATTAGTATAGATAATTAAATAATAAACGCTAAAGGACTCGCGTATCTAGTTGTTTTACATCGATGTATTTCAGCGATAAATAAGTGGTAGGCGCCTTTAAATCGTTACTTACTAAGACTTAGGGCCCCCTTGCTCCAAGGGCACTTTGCTCCACCGACCTTTTCATTCACTTCTTTCTACGCCATCTCCTCGGTTGTATAATCAGTGAGTTTTATTTGAATATGTGAATACAAAGAGTGTTTGTCTGAAGCTTGGGTGAATGTTGTCTTCACAATAACAGTAGGCGTGCTTATTCAAAGATAACATTCATGTATTGTACAGAATATTTAAATAAACAAGTCACTTATTAAACGCCGTGGTGGCCGAGTGGTTCGAGCAGTTGCCTGCGACGTAAAGGTCGCAAGTTCGAACCCCGACTGTACCAATGAGTTTTTCTAAACTTAAGTACAGTGATTAGTCACACCACGAGCTTTACGGTGAAGGAAAACATCGAGAGAAAACCTGCATACGTCTGAGAAGAAATTAAAAGGCGTATAATCGTGTTGGAGTAACGGCGACGGACTCGCCATCTGTCACATTGGCACCTAATATACCTCTGGCGGAAAGTGGGTGTGTGGGTATTACCTATACACCTCTGCCTACCCCTTCGGGGACCCTTGTGGGAAGGCGTGAGGATATATTATATTATATATTATTATTACTTATTTAACGCGTAAGAGAGACTAAGTAGACTGTCGAAAAGCATGTACAATGCGAAAGTGTCGGTATCAAGAATGTTCTAACTATCTAGATCTAATGGATCGGAGACTCAACAAGACTCAATAATAATATGTATATACAAATACTCATGGCGAGCAAGTTTTTTTTATACAACAAGAGTGGCAAACAAGCCTACGGCCCACTGATGGCAAACGGTTACCGTAGCCTATTTACGCCGAAGTATCACTCGGCTATTGACACTCTGTGTTCGGAGAGCTGTACTGTTTTGGAAGCGCAATAAGACTAGTCCCTCTGCAGCCAACACATAATAAACCTCCCCTCCCCAAGGAGCTCATTACTGGAAACCTTATTCATCACGCAGGAATACAACACAAATCCTGTGTTATTTGGCTACGAACCTCTATAAGGTGAGGTCCTGCCTAAGTCGGGCAGCTCCAAATTAGAACGGTAACCCGTTATGCCCTACCTCTTTTAAAATCTTCAATGTTTGAGGAGACTGATGAATGATGAATGACTGATGAATGAAGCGAAACCGATTCGATTCGATTCCCGCTGAGTGCAGATATTTGTGTGATGAACACGAGTTTTTACACCTGTCTTCGATGTTCTATGTCACTTTGTAAATATCTATCTATATGTGTACATATATCATTGTCTAGATACCATAAAACAAGCTTTGCTTAATTAGGGACTATGTCAATTTGTATGATTGTCCCAAGGTATTTATTATTTTGGTATGTATGTATGTAGTATACGGGCTCTGAATTTGAATTCTAAGCTTTGGAGCTTATCATACGTTGTCGAGCGTGATTTGCGCGAAGGCATGATGTTTAAATGTAACGCTAGAGACATTAAGATTAACAAGTTCCTCTACGACAATGCACATTCCATACGAAGCTCTCTCGAAGCTTAGTTTCAAAGACATTCCTTAAGGAGCGGGAAGGCTTATTATCTTAACCAACTGTGCCATGTGGTTTTATATAATATAATATATCCTCACGCCTTCCCACAATGGTCCCCGAAGGGGTAGGCAGAGGTGTATAGGAAATACCCACACACCCACTTTCCGCCAGAGGTATATTAGGTGCCAACGTGACAGATGGCGAGTCCATCGCCGTTACTCAAGCACGACTATACATACGCCTTTGAATTTCTTCTCAGACGTATGCAGGTTTCCTCTCGATGTTTTCCTTCACCGTAAAGCTCGTGGTGTGACAAATCACTGTACTAAAGTTCAGAAAAACTCATTGGTACAGTCGGGATACGAACTTGCGACCTTTGCGTCGTAGGCAACTGCTCGAACTCTCGGCCACCAATGCTCATCTCATCTCATCAGTCTCACGCCTTCCCACAAGGGTCCCCGAAGGGGTAGGCAGAGGTGTATAGGTACTACACACACATGTGGTTTTAACCATATTATGAAATAAATAAATACCTTGGGACAATTCCACACTAATTGACCTGGTTCCAAATTAAGCAAAGCTTGTGTTATGGTAACTAGGCAACGATCCATCTATATATATAAAAATGTTCTGTTGGTTTGTGTACTATTCAAAAACTCAAAAAGTTCTGCACCGATCGAGCTGAAATTTTAGCATGATATATAATCCGCATCAAGGATTGTTTTTATCTATTTTTTGCATCAGTCACATATCCACAGCGAAGCGTAGCAAGGTAGTTTACTTATATAGATAGATACATACATACATAAGACACCCAAGATTATAAACACTCGTGTTGATCACACAAAAGGCAAACACGTCTTTGATTTTTCTGAAATGTATGTAGATTTTTACTCGATGTATACGGATGTATATCGTATAGGTCTAAATATTAATCGAAATATTTGAGTTCAGATAACATCATTAGTACATTCGGAATTAAATCTTGCAATGTATTCGTTTTAAGTATCGCCTCAAACCACTCGCTACTACGGCTGTATTCATCCTTACTAATATTATAAATGTGAATGTAAGTTTGTTTGTTACGCTTTCACGTAAAAACTGCTTAACCGATCGTCATAAAACTGTGTACACATATTTTTCGAGGTATTAGAAGTAACATAGGACCGACGAAGTCGCGGGTACAGCTAGTTAATTATTAATCCCATAACATCTTGTATTCCATATTCGAACGTCTCGTAAGCAGGTTAATGTAACGGTTTTTACGTTCAAGCACATTTATTTACCCGACTGTTAAAATAGGTGGTAAAAGCTAACTTATTAATGACTATGATGTAAAATTGCGGCATCGTACCGCCGCCGAGGTCTGCAATAACGCTAACGATATTAGCTTAAACCAGTTTACACCAGTTTACGGCGGCTTGGAATTAGGTACAGGCGGTAGTTTGCGTCGCCTTGTACAATCCTTACTAATATTATAAATGTGAATGTAAGTTTGTTTGTTACGCTTTCACGTAAAAACTACTAAACCAATCATCATAAAACTCTGTACACATATTCTTGGAGGTATTAGAAGTAACATAGGATACTTATTATTGAAAAAAAAAATCCGGAAGTTTAAATAGCCGTCAACGACGAAGTCGCGGGCACAGCTAGTCTTATATAGTTATTGTTATTTTCTGTATTTTGTTGTTTAAGCGTGCTTATGAATATTATAGAGGCTTATTGAGGAAGTTAACGTGTAGTTTGGCATGAGTTAGATAAAAGAGATACGGGATCAAATACTGGCTTGTTCAATTGCTTAAAAATATAAGGTGGCAATCAAGCATACGGCCCATCCGATGGAAAACGGTTACCGCAGCCTATTTACGCTTAGAATTCCGAAGTATCACTTGCTCACTTGCATATAGTGCTCGAAGAGATATAGTGTGTTGGCAGCATAAGGTTTAATCCCTTTGCTTCCAACATAATGTAACAATCCTCCCCCCTCCCCAAGGAGCTCATTACTGGAAACCTTATTCACCACGTAGGAACACAACACAAACAATTGTGTTATTTGGCTACGGACTTCTATAAGGTGGAGGCCCTGCTCCAGTCGGGCAGCTCCAAATTCGAACGGGGAACCCGTTATGCCCTACCTCTCCTATAATTTAATAAAATACTGTCCCCGTTTCAACTCGTAGTTTCGCGGGAGGCTGGCAGCATTGCAAAGCTGATTCTTTTCAATGCTGTAACTAAATCGTTCTTGAAAATACCGCAAATCGCTCATATTGTACATGTGTATGTGTGTGCGCTTGTGTGCGTGGAAAAGACAGACAAGCAAACATATCGTTAGTCGAGCCGTCTGACCTCAACACCCTTTCTCTGTGAACTTGAAGGTTCGGATTATTTAGATTTGTCTTCATAATCAAGGACAACTAATTCCGTATGTAAGCTTAGTTTACGACATAAGCTGCCTCTTGTTCAGAATAAGGACCTTATCAGACAGGGTCAGCCTCGCGTATATGTATCTCTACGAACCCTTTCAATTTGTATGAAAACTACCTCTAGTTCTATACTTAATATAAATAATATAAAAAAAATAATATAATACATAAATACTTTAAGCTTCATTGGCGCCCAACGTGGGACCTCTGTTAAATTTAGGGAAAATTTATTTAAAAAAACATTATGTAAAAAGCGATAAAGGATATGGCTCTGGGCAGAGTAAAATGGAGGAAACTTCATCAGTTACACTGACAAGAGTAATACCCTTAAATTAAAGAAGGAGATTGGCTTATCGTTTAAATAGGTGTCTGCATTGATTTTCAAATCATTCAATTGAAGAAATTTAAAGGTCACTGCTTTACTACTTAATTGAATGTTTTTTTTTCTAAGTTAATAATTATAACGGTGGTGCTATAAAAAATAGGCCTAAAAATAATTTATTAATCTTTTTAGCTTTTCTATTGAGTCACGAGTGCTTTTTATAAAAAGCTTAACTAGTAATTATCAAAGGAGCCCGCTTACTCTTGTAACATGCAACGGTCGTAGTCAGCGGATATAATAGAATATTGAAAACTGTTTACTGAACATGCAAGGGATTTGAATAAAGCCGTTTTAATCGAAGACTATCTTCGCTGCTCGAAGGTCCGGGATCAAGGTCTGATAAGCTTCTCGTTGGGATTAGAGTGATCATTGGGAAGCAGTTACATTTATTCGAAGATAAATGCACTTATATAGTAAGGAGGAAAGACTTTATTGTTTGTTCTAATGGACAAATTCAAGCATCAATAACCCGATAAAGCCGTGGGCGGCAGAGTGGTTCGAATAGTTGCCTGTGACATAAAGATTTCAAGTTCCAATCCCGACTGTACCAATGAGTTTTTCTGAACTAAAGTACAGTGATTAGTCACACCACGATCTTTACGGTGAAGGAAAACATCGAGAAGAAACCTGCATACGTCTGAGAAGTAATTCAATGGCGTATGTATAGTCGTGCTTGAGTACCGGCGATGGACTCGCCATTTGTCACGTTGGTCAATATATCTCCGGCGGAAAGTGGGTGTGTGGGTACTACCTCTACACCTATGCCTACCCCTTCGGGGATATATTATTATTTATAAACCGATTTAAAATAAATTTTCGCTTCTATGGAGAGTTAGATTAATTAGAAGCACACAAATGTACCAAGTTCATAGGAAAGCAAAATATCCAACTTTTAAGTATATATTTAAATTCTTCAGAACATTTTCGTGAAGTCTTTACTAAAATCATAGAAATCGCAGACTTTTTGATAATGTAAGAATATCATATTCTCATCCTGACGCCTTGCCACAAGGGTCCCCTAAGGGGTAGGCAGAGGTGTATAGTTAATAACCACTCACCCACTTTCCGCCAGAGGTATATTTACGTTATTCCTTTTAAGCTTGAAAACATGGAAATAGCTTGAATTGAAACGAATACACGTATAGAAAATTGTTTCGGGAAGCCTGACTTAAGAAATGTTATCCTGAGAATTATCTTATACTAGCTGTGCACCGCGGTTTCACTTGCGTATTATATCATTACATTGTTAGATATTTTTCTAGAATATCCTATGTTATTTTGGCTAATAATTTCTAAACTATAATAAAATTATAATCTCTATACTAAATTAAAAAACTGTGGACGTAGCGAAATATCTATGTAAGTCTAGAGAGAACTGGCGCTCTATTCTCTTTGCCTACCCCGTTAGGGACTCAGCGTGATGATATGTATGTATGTATGAACTAAATTCCATCCAATTTCGTTCAGTTGTTTTTGCGTTAAAAACGAACAAACATCTTCATACATTTTCGCACTTATATTAGTAGAGGACGAGTCGTATAACACTTTTTGTAATTGAAAAGCAATAAGAAAATTATCGTCACGTTCCCACAAGGGTCCCCCAATGGGTACTCAGAGGTACTGTAATAACACCCACATTTCGCCGAAAGTATAGGTACATATATACCTGAGTGTCAAAGTGACAGATAGCGTGTGGTCTAAAAATTGACACGTTGTTATTTTTGGAGCTAATTGCTTTATTTCGTCGTCTTTTCATAATTCACAATACCCGACAATTTCTAGAAGAAAACTGTTCTATTTTCTGTGAAACACCTATATACAAGAAAGGAAGAAATACATGCATGCCTGCGCTCTACTCTCCTGCCTTCCCCGAGAGACCTTGGGAGCGATTTTTCCTATTGTTTTATTCTAAAAATGATACGTACTGAGGTAAGAATGAAAGCATACTTTGAAGCAACTTGTCAGTTTACGAAGTCACCACATACATGGCTTGACAGGACTATGGTAGTTGGTTGTAATATTTTAGTGTTCGCTATTGCTGCTGTTGTTGGTAGCCTGGTACATTCCACTGCTGGGCAAAGGCCTTCCCCCATGGTTTCCAGGTGTTTCAGTCCAATGCTAGTGTTGGCCCCACGGATTTGTTGTCCAGGTCGTGTCGCCATCTCTTTAGAGGTCTACCTAGGTGCCTAGTTGTGTCAGGTCGCCATTCCGTGGTGATTTTGGCCCAACGATCGGCTTGCATGCGGCAGATATGACCGGCCCATTCCCGCTTCAGTTGGACTGTGTTTACAGCTACGTCTGGGATTTTGTTTTTGGAACGCAGTGGGATATTTCGAATGCGGTCTGTTAATTTAATGTGTTCGCTAATATATTTTAATGTCCGCTAGTCGCTTACAATTAGACCCTATTTCACCTACTCTGCTATTTTCTGTTTATTATTGAATTTTGTATTGGATTATATTTCGGAGTGCTTTCACGGCACGCAGTCGCGTACAGATATATTTTTAACTTTTCCCTGTAGCAAATTGAATCCTAATACCTTTATAATAAGGCTTAGCCAGTGGTAATGTAATTCAACCTCATTTTGTCTTGTTCATTGTATTTATTTCATTTTAGTATTCCGACATACGTATAATCTTTTCACGTGTGGTTGAGTAACATTGTTGTATGTAAAGAGGATTTTATCATGAGGGTCCCGTGAACAAATTTGTTTGAATATCAAAATCATTCGTTCATTTCTGTAAGGGTCGAGGTAATGTTGTGGTTTGTATATATATATATATATATATATATATATATATATCACATCTTCCCACAGGGGTCCTGAAGTGATAGGCTGAGGTGTATTATAGGAACCCTCACACCCACTTTCCGTCAGAGATATATTTTTACGAAACTGTGATCATTGTGCTCGCATTTTACCCCGATGACGCCCACTAAGCCCTCAACCACTAATGACGAGAACAATGCTTAATACTTAATAACATATATAACTATATATGTCAGAGATACATATATATATATATATATGTAGACATAGAAATGTTTCATTTTTTCACGGTGATCTTGAACCTGTAAACTTGAATATACTCCTGTGTCTTAACCACTCGGTCGTCACGAGTGTGGCAATTTTCCTTGTCAGTAAGAGACAGCTACATCAAATTACCCCCTACACTTAACACCACTTCAGTACAATTTATGAGGTAAAAAGCCGAACAACTTCGCTTGATTCCCGCAAGAACCACAATGGTGGAATGAATGTATATGTCAGAGATACATATATATATATATATATGTAGACATAGAAATGTTTCATTTTTTCACGGTGATCTTGAACCTGTAAACTTGAATATACTCCTGTGTCTTAACCACTCGGTCGTCACGAGTGTGGCAATTTTCCTTGTCAGTAAGAGACAGCTACATCAAATTACCCCCTACACTTAACACCACTTCAGTACAATTTATGAGGTAAAAAGCCGAACAACTTCGCTTGATTCCCGCAAGAACCACAATGGTGGAATGAATGTGCCCTGTGCCCTATTTGTATTCTCTTTGGTGAATTAAGAAATACGTGCAAAATACTGAATCCCACTGTTATAACCTCTATACTGATGTAATTTTGACGGTTTAGTGGTTAGAGCTCCTGACTGCGAAACTCGAGGTCGCGGGTTCGAATCCAACTGAGGGGAGATATTTGTGTAATGAACACGTGTATTTGTACCTTAGTCTTGGATGTCCTATGTATTTATGTATATCTATATAAGTAAATATATCGTTGTCTAGTTACCATAATACACGCTTTGCTTAAGTAAATCATTAATTATCAAATCGAGTTAATACTTAAGGAAAACACCCAGAGGAAACCTTATGTTGTTTTTTTATTAATAAAAGCTATAGGCTACATAATCACTATGCTTGCTCAAATTCGTATTTAATAGCAAAAACATGTCTAAGAAAAAATTAAGGCTCATTTTAGATCCTGAGGGATTGTGGCTGTCACCTTGACATGTATAAAGATGTCAAGCTAACGTCCAACCGAGCCCGTGTTTTCATCTGCATTCATTAAATTTTAAAATTGAATTACATGGGCACATTTATTTCTAGATTTTCCTGGAATAAATTGACCTTGAGTAATGGCGATGGACTCGCCATCTGTCACGTTGGCACCTATACACCTGGGGTGTGGGTATTACCTATACACCTCTGCCTACCCCTTGTGGGAAGGCGTGAGGATATATAAAATAATAAATAAATAAATACCTGGGACAATTGCACACACATTGACCTAGTCCCAAAGTAAGCAGAGCTTGTGTTGTGGTAACCATATAACGATATATTTACTTATATAGATAGATATATACATAAATACATAAGACATCCATGACTAAGGTACAAATATTCGTGTTCATCACAAAAATATCTGCCCTCAGCGGGATTCGAACCCGCGACCTCAAGTTTCGCAGTCAGGAGCTCTAACCACTAGACCAGACGGTCGTCTATATTATCTTCGTCTATATCGTCTATCGTCGTATCGTCTGTATCGTATATATTATCGTATTATATGTAAATTTGACCTAATGTTAAGTCAGCAAATAATCAAATAATACAACTGTCACACAGTTTTATACTATTGCAGTTTTTTAAGAACACAACATATTAAACCTTTTTATTATTTTAAATTAATTCTTTAATTCTAATTCTTTAATCTATCTTATGTGGCAAATTTCATTAAATTCTGTTGGGTATTTTTTGCGTGGTGAGGAACGAGCGTCCAAACAAACTTTCGCATTTGTAATATTTTTCTATGATTTTTAGGATAAATGTGGATGATACTCTCTACCTATGCCTTTAGGATCTTCGTGGCTAAAAAATTATGTACCGTATTTGATATTTTACGAATCATCATCATCAACATATCATCACACCGAGTCCCTAACGGGGTAAGATGATCGTTGCTAATTATACCAGAATGCATTTGGAACGACGAGCATGTATGAAGAGACTGATGAATGTGGACGAAGCGAAAGAGGTATGTAAGTCTAGAGGGAACTGGCGCTCTATACTCTCTGCCTACCCTGTTAGGGACTTGGCGTGATGATATGTATGTATGTATGTATGCATTTGGAAAATTTGATGTAGATAGAATATGTCTTAATCCATAATCAAAAATCTCCGATGTAATGAAATATTACACACAATTGTCCTACATAGAAATCAAGCAAGATAGAATGATGTGGATGTGAATGAAGTGATGGGGAAATATGAAATACGTACATGTATCGATTAATATAATATGTAAATAAAACAAAAAGTCAGCCGTAGTGGCCGAGTGGTTCGAGCAGTTGCCTGCGACGCAAAGGTCGCAAGTTCGAATCCCGACTGTACCAATAAGTTTTTCTGAACTTAAGTACAGTGATTAGTCACACCACGAGCTTTACGGTGAAGGAAAACATCGAGAGGAAACCTGCATACGTCTGAGAAGAAATTCAAGGCGTATGTATAGTCGTGCTTGAGTAACGGCGATGGACTCGCCATCTGTCACGTTGGCACCTAATATACCTCTGGCGGAAAGTGGGTGTGTGGGTATTACCCATAAACCTCTGCCTACCCCTTCGGGGACCCTTGTGGGAAGGCGTGAGGATATTTATAAAATTACAGTGATCAGTAACACCATGAGCTAGAGAGACAGAGAGTTAGAGCGCCAGCTCTCTCTAGACTTACATACCTCTTTCGCTTCGTCCACATTCTTCAGTCTTTTCATACATGCTCGTCGTTTTCGAGTTTGACGAAATAAGTAAGTAGCTACATTTCTTGTGACTTATTTTTCAGCACAGAATGAATCTGAAATCCTGAAGAATTAGAACGTACTTTTTCAGCTTCCAATGTGACGAATTAGCTAGATTGGCTACTACTAGTACTTGAAAAAATTTGATTAATTGACTTTTTACCGAATCACGCTTTCTGTAACTAACTAAGGCATAGTTTATTAACTATCTTCATAGCATACTTGCCTGGCATACCGTAAGGTGCCAACATGACAGATGGCGAGTCCATCGTCGTTACTCAAGCACGACTATACATGCATCATTTGAATTTCTCTTCAAACGTATGCAAGTTTAATCCTTAGCTTCTGAATATACATACACATATATCATCACGCCGAGTCTCTCACGGGGTAGGCAGAGAGAGTAGAGCGCCAGGTCTGTATAAATCTTCACCCTTCTCCACAAGGGCCCCGGCAGAGGTAGGCATATGTATTATTATTATTACTTTTACCAGTGATATATTTTTGGGTAACCACCGCTGAGTGAACACGTCTTTAAATTTCATCACGAACGTATTTTGGTTTCCTCTGGACTTTCCTTCACCATCAACCAATCGCTGTACTCAGGTTCTAAATATCTCATCGGTACAGATTTCGAGCGAAATAAATTCCTTGGGACAATTCCACACAAATTGACCTAGTCCCAAAGTAAGCAAAGCTTGTGTTATGGTAACTATACAACGATATATTTACTTATATAGATAGATATATAGGACAACCAAGACTAAGGTACAAGCACTCGTGTTCATCATACAAATATCTGCCCTCAGCGGTATTCGAACCTACGACTTCAAGTTTGGCAGTCAGGAATTCTAACCACAAGACCAGACCAGGTCGTCAAACACATCCTTACATATCCTTGATGAAAAGTGGATCGTATTACACCTATAGCCCTTTAGATTCCTTCATAGGTAGCGGTGATGGTAAACGGTCACCATAGTCTAAAGGCGCTTGCAAATACTTATTCAAATTGAAGATGTTACATACATACTAGCTAGTGTCGCAAGCATATTTTTTTTTTCATAAAAACCACGAACGTTCGTGGAACAATGCGCGAGGAAAAGTTTTATGTACACTGCTTTCATAAAGGTAGCATAGAGTTAGTGATGAATAGATTCGCCTTCTTAACTCACGCTCTTGAAGATGACAATCATACCTACATACATACTGAATAATCAGATAAATCCGAAGAATTGGTTCGAAATTACCCTCGATGATTGAAGATATTTCCGTAATCTCAATATATATATATATATATTACTAGCTTATGCCCGCGGCTTCGCCCGCGTGGAATTCGAAAAAGTAGCTTTATAAATTTTCCTGCTAGAATCGGTTCAGCTGCCATGCCGTGAAAGAGCATCATACATTATAATATAAGAACTTTGAATTATTCAGGATTAAAAAAAAAGGTTCCTAGGTACAAGCTATCACCATTTCAACTTTCAGCCAAATCGATGGCCGTGTCGAAACGAATCGTTTGACCGTGAAAGAACCGCAAACATCCAAACTTACAAACTTTCACATTTATAATATTAGTAAGATAAGATTATCATGCCCTCCCGGGTTAGATAGAGAGAGAGCCAGTTCTCTCTACTCTTACTGACCTCTTTCGCTTCATCCACACACATACATGTTCGCCGGTTTCGAGTACTCTTGATGTTTTCATCTTAATTATTCCAAATCGGGCTTCGATATCATTGCTACGAGAATACGTAGGTCCCTCTACGCCGTAGCACATTCGATGTAGCGTAAACTTTGTATTGTCTACGAAGATACATCAAAAGACGTGTAGCGCAGCGAATTAAAGATATCTTTTTCCAATATTTGTATAGTAAATTGTTATATTGTTAAAGCAAATTATATTTTCCGCCTATCCATTTGGTGGTACTTGGTGTGATGTTATGAATTTCATCCAAATGAAGTTGTGTGTGTGTCCATAAATCCTAATATTTTTTTTTATCAAAAGTTTTTGTTTTGACACATAGAAAGGATGAGTGAAGAAAGCTTTATGAAACAGGTACAATGCGAAAGTATGTGCAAAAAAAGGCAGAGGAAGATCACGTACCATCTACCTAGATCAAGCGATCGCAGTGGAGACCGGCGAATGTGTATGAAGCGGCTAATTAACGAGTACGAAGCGCAAAGGTGTGTAAGTCTAGAGATAGCCGGCGCTCTACTCTCTGTGTCTACCCCGTTAGGGAGTATGTAGAGTTTGGCTGTATCGATAAGCATGCCACAAAAAGCTATGTGAATAAAAATGTAGCATACTAACTAAGGAAATCCTGTTCCATAGGTAATTGTTGCTTATCCATATATATAATAATAATAATATATCCTCACGCCTTCCCACAAGGGTCCCCGAAGGGGTAGGCAGAGGTGTATAGATATTGCCCACACACCCACTTTCCGCCAGAGGTATATTAGGTGCCAACGTGACAGATGGCGAGTCCATCGCCGTTACTCAAGCACGACTATACATACGCCTTTGAATTTCTTCTCAGACGTATGCAGGTTTCCTCTCGATGTTTTCCTTCACCGTAAAGCTCGTGGTGTGACTAATCACTGTACTTAAGTTCAGAAAAACTTTTTGGTACAGTCGGGATTCGCGTCGCAGGCAACTGCTCGAACCACTCGGCCACCACGGCTCATCCATATAAGGTCTGTTTAATTTTTTTTAATATGTGTCCTCTTCTACGAATAGTGAGGTCTATGCCAGATAGATTAGTGTCTCTGAGCCGAGGTTGCATGTCGATACGTAATGTGCCGTATCTATTCTGTACCACCGTACTATATTGATGACCCTATACAATAGGAAACCTAGAGCCAGACATACAGAGTCGATGGTACAGTCTCTTTAAAAATAACACTTTGATACTTAAGAATATCTCCGGCTAACAATATATATAATAATAATAATAATAATAATATATCCTCACGCCTTCCCTCAAGGGTCCCCGAAGGGGTAGACATGTCTAATAATATATGGTATAAATACATGTCTACAGAAGAAATCGTATTCCGATATTATGTGGCCGAACGCGCGTAAGGTATAACGAATGGTACATAGTTTTAAACATCACATTATGTAACTAACCAATATTATTATTATTACTCTTTATTTCAAATAAATGTTATAAATTACATTTTTAAATATATAAAAACATTTAAAAATATAAAATATAGAGGCCCACCGGTATTGGGGTCAGGGTCCAAGGTAGCGGTGGTTAGGGTCCCAGAGAAAGAAACCTCCTCACAATACGTGCCGTTTAGAGCAGTACTGCTTTCTGCATCAGGCACTTGATCCAACCGTCTAACGAGAGCCTCTTGAGGAGTTGGTCGAGGCTCTTTGCCATTAGGCCATTATTTTTATTATAATTATCGCGTGTAAATAATTTAATTTCATTTATTTCATTACATCACTTTACCCATGAATACGAAGATAAAAGAGTCTGAAGATTTTTTTATGTTTATTCATCATCATCATCAAAAATTGAAGAGCTGAGTTCTTGTCGGCGTCTCTGATGCAGTCCCTTCCGTTTGATTCTGTCCAGTGTAACCTTTTTGACCTCCCAATACATCATGAGACACTTTAATAAAATATAATTTAATATACCCTTCCCATAAGGGTCCCCGAAGGGGTAGGCAGAAGTGTTTTGTAATACCCAGACACCCACTTTCCGCCAGACATATATTCTAGGCCCCAACTAGCACGACTAATACATACGCCTTTGAATTGCTTCTCAGACATATGCAGGTTCTCTCTCGATGTTTTCCTTCACCGTAAATCTCACGGTGTGACTAATCACTGTACTTAAGTTCATAAAACTCATTGGTACAGTCGGGATTCGAACTTGCGATCTTTGTGTCGCAGGCAACTACTCGAACCACTCGGCTACCTGCATTCCTCTCTTTCCCTCCGCCTTTCCTTCTAAAATATTTCTAATGTTTATACATAGTAGCTAAATATGCTAGCTACTCATCGCTCTGCTTACGATAACCCATAAGAAAAAGTAATTGGAAAAGTTTTAACTGGAAGTTGTTAAACTATTCAAGCGGCATATGGGACCACTAAATATATAAAGAAAGATATCCTCACGCCTTCCCACAAGGGTCCCCGAAGGGGTAGGCAGAGGTGTATAGGTAATACCCACACACCAACTTTCCGCCAGAGGTATATTAGGTGCCCTTGTGGGAAGGCGTGAGGATATATAAATGTACTGAATTAAACCAGCTCCGGCCCAATAACAGCCTTATCTAAAGTTATAGGGCATTAAACTTGAACCTTTTTACGGGATTCATTTGTTTATGTTGTGAGCAGGTCAAAGGTTGGACACGCAGTGCATTTTAAGCCTTACCTTTATAGTTTTAGCGTTGATTATAATATCACATGTATTGTTCTCTACCTACTACGCTTCCGCTGATAAACTTTGCGAACCGAAGCAATATTTTGTGCCGTGTAAAGTTTGAGCAATCATTAGTTTTAACTTTAAGTTACCACACAACTTTAAGAAGAGGCAGAGGAAGGCCACGTTCCAACTACCTGGATCAAATAGATCAAACTCTGAAGGACGGGAACGTTAAGAGTACTCGAAACCGACGAGCATGTATGAAGAGACTGATGAATGTGGATGAAGCGAAAGAGGTATGTAAGTCTAGAGAGAACTGGCGCTTTATACTCTCTGCCTACCCCGTTAGGGACTTGACGTGATGATATGTATGTATGTATGTTATTCTTAATATCGTTGGGCGTCAGTTGAAGCCTGATTTTGTTAGAAATGAAAAAAAAAAACCGTTTTGTGCCGTGTAAAGTTTGAGCAATCATTAGTTTTAACTTTAAGTTACCACACAACTTTAAGAAGAGGCAGAGGAAGGCCACGTTCCAACTACCTGGATCAAATAGATCGGACTCTGAAGGACGGGAACGTTAAGAGTACTCGAAACCGACGAGCATGTATGAAGAGACTGATGAATGTGGATGAAGCGAAAGAGGTATGTAAGTCTAGAGAGAACTAGCGCTCTATACTTCCTGCCTACCCCGTTAGGGACTTGACGTGATGATATGTATGTATGTATGTTGTTCTTAATATCGTTGGGCGTCAGTTGAAGCCTTTTTATACCACTTAGGTGTCAAGCGGTTGCCATGATGATAGGCGGTTACCGCCGCCAGTGGACGCGGTAGATAACGACCCAAACTTGTTTGAAGAAAGTGGACATGTGCTTCAATTTCCACGTACCAGTGCTGAAGACAACCGAACCGAGATTAGTACTAGGTGCTCACTCCAGATGCTTTGCGAATCACTTCAAAGTAGATTCGTTCTAATATCGAAGGGAACAGAATTCATTTATGACGCCTTAAAACTTAGGGCTCTTACACAAGCTTAGTGTAATAAAGAAATTAACTTCATAGGCAATTAGCTTCACGCAGCCAGAATGGCGTTCATAATAAAACAATGGGACTTGGAATTCAGCCAGCCATATGTTAATTTCCATATTTATACGTATACCTGTGCGTCTTTGCCAAGGCTACCAAGGGGCTCGGTCGTTGTACTCTGCAGGAATCTTTTCACACCCTTCTTGAAGAACTCCATGCTGTACTCTCCAGGGAAAACCACAACGGAGAGCTCATTCCACAGCCTGACCGTTCGCGGAATGAAACTCCTTTGAAACCGCACAGTACGAGACGTACGCTGTGACGTCATTAATTTCGTGCATATCATCACGGCAAGACCCTGACGGGATAGGCAGAGAGAGAAGTGTACCGGTTCAGACCTAAATATGCTATAAATATATTTATTTATTTATGTACTTTAATATATTAGGATATATAACCCCCATGTCCTTAGCGGGAATCTAACTCACGACTTTAAACTTCGTTGCTAGGAGCTCTGGCCCTTCGAACTGGTCAATATGTTGGAATTTTGCGGTTACCTTTAAATTGTTCATAGTGGTGTGCGATCATGTTCACTGTGATTCTCTAGTCGCTCAAGTGTGGTCGGAGCTTTATGCAGACATGAGTACTATGCTCATCACACAAATGTTGAGTTAGCACGCAAGTCAGTGCCAATATTGACGTACCAAAAGGTACATCGTTGTATAACAGGCATTATCGCATATTATTTTGTACCCTTACTATTTTTAAACTCCTTTTAATAATAATTAATACTCAAATAAATATTATATGAGCCGTGGTGGCCGAGTGGTTCGAGCAGTTGCCTGCGACGCAAAGGTCGCAAGTTCGAATCCCGACTGTACCAATGAGTTTTTCTGAACTTAAGTACAGTGATTAGTACACCACGAGCTTTACGGTGAAGGAAAACATCGAGAGGAAACCTGCATATGTCTGAGAAGAAATTCAAAGGCGTATGTATAGTCGTGCTTGAGTAACGGCGATGGACTCGCCATCTGTCACGTTGGCACCTAATATACCTCTGGCGGAAAGTGGGTGTGTGGGTATTACCTATACACCTCTGCCTACCCCTTCGGGGACCCTTGTGGGAAGGCGTGAGGATATATTATTATATATATTATATAATAAATATTATTGAAGTGTTTATGTAATAGAGAACTAATAGTTTTTTCTAAATGCATTTGAAAGTCTGTACATTACTGATAAAAAGAAAACAATTGAAGAATTCACTTTCTGTATATCTGCTCATCTGTTTATTCCGTCTCTGAAATGGCAGGACTAGCCAATTTTGATGGGACTTTAGTGTGTGATATAATGACATCTTCACGCCCTTACACAAGAATCCCTATAGAGTTATGTTCCACACACCCACATTTCACCATCGACTTATTCCAGTCGCCAATGTGACATTTGGCGAGTCTATCACCATTCCTCAAGCAGGCAGTAATGATTTGTTTCCAAGTTTAAAAATGAAAATACCTTGGGACAATTCCACACAAATTGTCCTAGTCCCAAATTAAGCAAAGCTTGTGCTATGGTAGCTAGACAACGATACAACGATATATTTACTTATATAGATAGATTTATTCATAAATACATAGGGACATCCAAGACTAAGGTACAAAATACTCGTGTTCATCATACAAATATCTGTATGATGCGGGAATCGAAACCCGCGCTCTCAAGTTTCGCAGTCAGGAGTTCTAACCACCAGACCCGACAGCCGTCATAAATAAATAAACATAGTATAGTATATATATATATATATATATATATATATATATATATATATATATAAATACCTTTAACCAGAAAACGTCTATTTAAGAGCTTTAAATTAAAAGCAATCGCAACGTAGAAAGTAATTGGATAGCATAATAAATCAATCAGACACAAAAAGGATTAGAATAAAAATCTCTCAGCTAATTCGCCATTTGATTTATTTTGTACAGTTTTAACAGTAAGTTGAGAACGACAATTAATTTCGTCAGGAACCTAGTGGAAACCGACCCATCTCTATACAACTTTAATCAATACTTTATCAAATATTTACAGTTGAATATGGATACCTTACAAAGACTTCTTAAATCATCAAAAATATTATGTCCCCGAAGGGGGACGCAGAGGTTGCACAACCCCCTTCATTCGCTTGAGATATATTTATATGCGAATATGTCATAGATAGCGAGCCCTAAGGGAATAGAGATGCTCCGCAATAGATTGTATTTTACATTAATGTACATTTTCACGACCCATAAAGAAGTGTGCATGTAAGGAAGAGAGATTGTCTCTTCGCCACTTCTGTTGCCAATGTGACAGATGGCGAGTAATCGTAAATATTTCGCAATAAAAAGTATCTTACAAATTTCACATCAAATTCTGTAGACCTGGCAACGTTTAATATATTCGTGAAAATTAGTACCTAAATATAATACGCTAACTTAACTCGAATTTATAATACTAGCTATTAAACGGTCAGTTGACTTTGTGTGAGATATCCAAGTTATTATTATTCCAAAGTTAGACAACGCAAAGGCGATTGCAAACAAGTCGTTGAACAAGATAAATTGAAACACTTTAAAGATAACATAGCTGATAGTACACTGTTGGGTTATTTGTCAAAAACAGTTGAACTTCCCTGAAAGTTAGATATATTGTTACGATCTTATTATAACACTGAACCTTAAGAACAGGAAATAAACATATTTATTTTAATATAAAATAAAGAAATATCTTACAAATACTTTTATAATTCACTGTACTTACACTATTCAAGATGGCGTGCCACTTAGTTCTTAGAAAAGTTTTGACTAACAGTACATAAATATTAACAACATCATTATATTAAACACACTTATAATAATAATCTGTAATATTTACGTGTTATACTTAATTTACGCAAGGTGTACACCTATATTGTGTCAGTGCCACGTGCCACGAATACTTTGGAGAGAGCTACCCACATTTACCAAATCCCAAAAGAAGCAAAGCTTTTAAGAGATGTAGGGCATAACGGGTTTCCCGTTCAAATTCGGAGCTGCCCGACTGGGGCAGGACCTCCACCTTATAGAAGTCCGTAGCCAAATAACACAATTTTTTGTGTTGTGTTCCTACGTGGTGAATAAGGTATCCAGTAATGACCCTTGTGGAGGGGGGCGGATTGTTATATTGTGTTGGAAGCAGAGGGATTAAACCCATTATGCTGCCAACACACTATAACTCTCCGAACACAGAGTGGCAACACGCAAGTGATACTTCGGTATCGTGAGCGTAAATAGGCCACGGTAACCGTTTCCCATCAGGTGGCCGTATTCTTATTTGCCACTTTTGTTGTATATAAAAAAAAAGGTTGCACTGTGGGGGCTAGATAACGATAAACAGACTTAAATATATATAGGTAGATAATATACACGTATTTACATAGGATATACAAGACTAAAGAATAAAATACTTGTGTTCATCACAATAATATACCTCAAGTCGCATATCTATCGCAATCGAAACTGATGCTTTGCTTCTTTGACCTCTAATTCCAGCCGGCCGACAATATGACAGATGACGTGAGAGCAATGACTTGATTCATCTTTGAAAATCTTCAGAGACTTTAACTAGGTCTCTTGACAATATTTTCCTTATATAAGCCGTGGTGGCGGAGTGGTTCGCGCAGTTTTCTGCGACGCAAAGGTCGCAAGTTCGAATCCCGACTGTACCAATGAGTTTTTCTGAACTTAAGTACAGTGATTAGTCACACCACGAGCTTTACGGTGAAGGAAACATCGAGAGGAAACCTGCATACGTCTGAGAAGAAATTCAAAGGCGTATGTATAGTCGTGCTTGAGTAACGGCAATGGACTCGCCATCTGTCACGTTGGCACCTAATATACCTCTGGCGGAAAGTGGGTGAGTGGGTATTACCTATACACCTCTGCCTACCCCTTCGGGGACCCTTGTGGGAAGGCGTGAGGATATGTTATATACGTCGGAAAATGTGGCTCAAATGTGTGGGAAAAAATAATAGAACGCATTTTTTTTATTACTCCATGATAATCTGCTGTAACGTTAAGAAATAGAGGACTAAATGTAGAAGAAACATTTCTTTATAATAATATATCCTCACGCCGTCCCACAAGGGTCCCCGAAGGGGACGTTACGTGTTTAAATATTTCAACTTTAAAAGTGTTCGACTGCGTCTAAAAACGACTGATTCGAAATCCTACTTAAGATCGTAATAAGAGCGTATCTTTATTTTTATGTCATCTGCATTGTAGATAGTCTAAGTGAGTTTGTGTGTTCTAATATTGGACAAGGAATATCGCTCACAAAATTATTTGTTTTAAAAGCTTCTTTACATTTTACATGCAAGCACGCGGTTCGTGTGATGGCAAACGGTTACCTACGATTTGCAAGTTACATACAAGTTGCAATAGAGATATCTCTGGCTCGTTTTCAACGTCTGAAAAGTCTCATCACACCCCACTTGTAGGAAGAAAAATCTCTTGGCTCCCTATTTGTAGGAAGAAAAGGCAAAAAATATCTGAACACCTAGAAAGTCTTCACACATTACTTGAAGGAAGAAAAGCTCTCCACATCCTTTTGTAGAAAGAAAATTATCTTCACGTCCTAATTAAAGGAAGAAAAGCTCTTCCCATACTTCTTGACTGGAGAATGTCTTTTCACAACATTTTTGGAGGAAAGAAAATCTCTTCACATCTTTCTTAAAGAAGTAAAATCTTTACACTCTCCTTGACTCCGCTGTATCTTCTATCGGAAACCTATTTGATGCTAATGATGGAAAAGATTACATTGTGTTCAACCACTCGGAAACCAGGGCATTCTTACTTAATCCTAACTTATAATAACCTCTATGTTAAGTTAATACTAGTGCTATTTAAAAAAGGTAATATTTACAATCACTCGAAAATCCTTTAATTTTTGGTCTGAAATTTAAAATTAATTAAATATACCTATTATTCATTATGCTATTATACAACAAAGGTGGTTTCTCTAGTGGTAAGCGGTTACCACATGTACCATACCGAGATATTTACGAGAGATGTCAATAGTAGAAAAGTTCCGTGCGTACAAAACATTACATAGCCGACTTATTTTCAGTGGGGTCAACGCTACCACATCGTCACTTCCGGCACGTCGGGGCGGTGACAGATTGCCCGTGACGTCATCACTTCCGGGTAAGCCTGGCGTATGTAATTAAGCTTAAGTGGAAAAGTTGGATTTGCTTCAATAAAAATTGGAGCACTAAGGTGGATAACAAATAAACGCGTATCGCCTAGTAAGCGTGGTTATTTTATAATTAAAAGTAAATTTACATTGTAACAATTAATTTCATTAATAAATAAATCCGTTCAGTAATGGAAAGATGCATATTATATTATTCCTGTAATGTACTAATCACCCTACTGTTTATTTATTTATTTATTTATTTATTTATTTATACATAATTAGTACGGCTAAAAATCCAATTACACTAATTAGTAATTATAAGAACCTCATTCATACACTCTTCTCACAATACTCCATACATGCCGCAATGAAAGCCTTCCATCCGTCCGCAAACACGTCACAGTCAGGGTTGGACTTCAAGAGGCATTGAGTGCAGTGAGAGTGCGAGGTACAGGGGAGTGTGCACGTGATACTGTGCGATGTGTGCCCACTGCGAACAGTCTGTGGCTCCTGGCGCGTGTGTATTTATCAGGCACAAAAAGCCTTGATAACTCACTGTGTAGCTCTGGAGCATCTGATTTTCCATGTAGTATCTTACACATGGTTATTATTTGGTCATATTTCCTTCTTACCTCCAAAGAATTAAGTTAAGTTCAGAAATAATAACAGACGGGATTCGAACTTGCAACCTACGTGTTGCACGCTCGGTCACCACGGCATAAAATTCCTATATATTTGTCGACGTTGCATCTCATCTCCAGCGTTTTGTACTGTCCAATCCCAAATAAGCTCTCATTCTTCGGCTGCCGGGAAGGAACCCCCACCTCACAATGTTTAACCTCACAAACCAACGTTTGCCGGACCAAAAAGCTAACCGATAGTAAAGCATAATTACCAAAATCAGTAAAGTTTCTAGTTCATCTAAGCCCGAACAGTGTTTTAATTGCAGCTATATTCGTTCTTCATCTTCATCATCATCAGCCCACTCTAGTCCACAGCTGGACATAGGCCTCCCCTAATGAGCGCCATAGCGCCCTGTCAACTTGCCGAATCCAGCATCTGCCAGCAGTCCATCGCAAATCGTCATCCCACCTGGTCGGAGGGCGTCCTACACTACGTTTGCCTAGTCGAGGTCACAGGATTTAAATATGTAGTCATAACAACTTACCCACACACCCACTTTCCGCCAGAGTTATATTAGGTACCAACGTGACAGATGGCGAGTCCATCGCCGTTACTCAAGCACGACTATACATACGCCTTTGAATTTCTTCTCAGTTGTATGCAGGTTTCCTCTCGATGTTTTCCTTCACCGTAAAGCTCGTGGTGTGACTAATCACTGTACTTAAGTTCAGAAAAACTCATTGGTACAGTCGGGATTCGAACTTGCGACCTTTGCGTCGCAGGCAACTGCTCGAACCACTCGGCCACCACGGCTTGTTAGTTTATTATTCGTTTAGTTTATTATTTGACTACTTTAGTTTATTATTCGACTGCATCTACATAGTAGACACAATTTGAAAGTCGCTCATAGCATAATTCGTTGATAAACATATTATTTTAACGGTTTCCTGTTTTGTATTTAATACATACATATACATATCATCACGCCATGTCCCTAGCGGGGTATAGTAGCAGGGTATAGAGCGCCAGTTCTCTCTAGACTTACATACCTCTTTCGCTTCGTCCACATTCATCAGTCTTTTCATACATGCTCGTTGGTTTCGAGTACTCTTAACGTTCCCGTCCTTGAGAGTCCGATTGTATTTAATAATATATTGATTATAACGGTGATCGTTAGAATATATCGTATCTAGCTACTATATAAGTGTATGCATATGTATATATCAAGCCTTCGTGAGGATCCCCGGAGGGGTCGCCAGAGGTATTCAATATCCATGACAACATGACAGATGGCGAGTCCATAGCCAGATATCAAGAACGATATATCCATCTTTGAATTAGATCTCAAATGTATGCAGGTTTTCTCTCGATGTTTTCCTTCACCGTAAAGCTTGTGTGATTCCCATAATCTCATCGGTACAGACGCCATTTAAACTTGTGATATTTTTGTTAAAGGCAACTCGAATCACCACGTCAACACGGAACTGCGTAAATGTGAATGGAACTCTTTGATTTGAAATTTGTTTGGTTCAGTGTGTGATGAATTGTTGCCAAGTGTACTCGTAACCGGCGAGCTATTAAGAAGAGACTTTGGATGAATTTGGATGAATCGAAACAAGTATTTTAGTACAGGGCTGATCTACTCTTTCTATCTATACTATCTAGTATCATAAAGAGGAAAGAGGTAAGTATGTTTGTATGGAATAGGCTCCGAAACTACTGGCCCGATTTGAAAAATAATTTCACCTTTGGAAAG
>JACCPG010003460.1:0-15981 GCA_016069955.1 Drepana arcuata
TTAGAATTATATATTTAAGTATCGACGTCCGGTATGTTTAGGAAATATATAACATATACTATTTTAGAAATAATTTATTGCGAGTATTATACCTTGAAACTTGTGTGACAACGTTGATGTATATTCTTGTATATAATATTAAAACAATAAATATATCACATCCAATCACCTGCGTACGTTTTATAGCTCCATGTAGAAGGAATTAGGAAGTGTGTCGTTGGAACGGACAGTCAGAACAATCCGTGCGCGTCGTGTACTAATTAATCCTCTAGACCTTCTTTACACAGACCTAATGCTAACTAGAAATTGTTTTACACTATAAAGTTACCAAAGATACATTTATTCCGGTTAATGGTTAAGCGGATACCAAAGATTTTAGGCGTTATTATTACCATAGTCACATATAATGACACTGGTTATCAATATCATTGTCATTAGCCCCACCTAATGATAAGCGGTTACCATAGATTTTAGGTGCTATTAATATGAGTATTATTGATTACGCGTTGTAATGACACTGGCTATCAATAAAATGTAATTACACATTCGTGGTAATAACGAGGCGGGTATGGTTCGTTAACCATACCAGCACTACTATATGCGTCCATGTAGATTACAGTAAGTAAGTAAGTAAGTGAGCAAGTAAGTAAGTAAGCGATTTAGTAAGTTAGTACGTTAGTAAGAGAATACTAGCAGTATGTGGAAGGAATGTCCTCTTTTAGTGAGTCAGTCCTATCACGTGACGATATATATATATATATCATTTCCATTCGTTCAACCTCTGTGCTTCACTTTCAGTTTTAGGCCCGGTATTAAATCGGGCTTACATTGTCTGGTATGATTTCATTTCGGCCGAATCTTCCAACAAATTCCTTTGATACTTAAAACCTTTTATGTGACCTAATTCCTGTTCAGGGTACATTTTTATTATTGAATTATATTATTACGTCTGCGATCTCTAAATACTAGGAGTGAGCGTTGATTCAACGAACTAGTTGAATCAACCGTTGATCTCCTGTCAACGTATTAACGTTAACCGTTTATGAATCAACTAGTTGAATTCGTCAACGACGTTTATGAATCAACTAGTTGAATTCGTCAACGACGTTTATGAATCAACTAGTTGAATTCGTCAACGACGTTTATGAATCAACTAGTTGAATTCGTTAACGACGTTTATGAATCAACTAGTTGAATTCGTCAACGACGTTTATGAATCAACTAGTTGAATTCGTCAACGACGTTTATGAATTTAACTCGTGCGTCTCGTTTAATAAACGAGAACGAAAATGCAACGATCTGAGCAATTTAAAAAACTTACGTTGAAAATAACGTCATAGATTGCGAGTGACGGTCATATCATACAATTTGAAATCTTAAGTAAAGGATGAAAGAGATGATTTTCAAAATATTTATTTTAAGAATAGGTACAAGATATCATCAGCACCTAAACGTCAGCGCATGATGGTTGGTTTTGTTAGCAAAAGCTTTTAAATAGCCCGAGTAGAATATGGTTTATAGCTAATTGTATTCTATTCAGTCAGTCCTAAGCCTGAAGAGAAAGTATGAAGGGAAGGTCATCTTAGTAGAACCATCAATCAAACGTTTTCCAGTACATAAATTGAACCAAATTGTTTCTAAAATTTAACGCGCAATCGTTAAATAAAAACCGTTCAATGAATCAACGGTTTACGTTGCAAGTTGACATTAGTAGCACGTTAACTCGTTGACGAATTTAACTAGTTGACAAACGTAAATCAACGTTAACGTTTCGTTAACGGAAAAACCGTCAACGACCCATCACTACTAAATACCAAAAATATTGATATATTTTTAAATAACAGGTTCCGCCAAAACGCTAACGGTTTACGCTTTATACACATACTAGCTGTGCCCGCGACTTCGTCGGCGTGGACGGCTTTTTTATCTTTCGTAAAAAAAATGTTTTAATAAAAGGTATCCTATGTTAATTCTAATACCTCCAAGAATATGGGTACAAAGGTTTATAGTGATCTCTTAAGTAGTTTTTACGTGAAAGCGTAACAAACAAACTTACATTCACATTTATAATATTACTAGATGTGCCCGCGACTTCGTCGGCGTGGACGGCTTTTTTATCTTTCGTAAAAAAAATGTTTTAATAAAAGGTATCCTATGTTAATTCTAATACCTCCAAGAATATGGGTACAAAGGTTTATAGTGATCTCTTAAGTAGTTTTTACGTGAAAGCGTAACAAACAAACTTACATTCACATTTATAATATTACTAGCTGTGCCCGCGACTTCGTCGGCGTGGACGGCTTTTTTATCTTTCGTAAAAATGTTTTTTTTCAATAAAAAGTATCCTATGTTACTTCTAATACGTCCAAGAATATGTGTACAAAGTTTTATGATGATCGGTTTAGTAGTTTTAACGTGAAAGCGTAACAAACAAACTTACATTTACATTTATAATATTAGTAAGATATTCCACTGAAAAGCTAACGTTTACGCTAACTTGTTTGACATAAAGACGTTTTACGCATAGTCAAATTCAATCCGTAATTAGACTAGTTGCTTCTGTACAGGTCAAATATCTTACGTATCTGAGTCCTTAGAATCAATTATATGTTTGACAACCCTCTGGTCCAGTGGTCAACTGACTACGTATCATGTGGTCGTAGCTTCGTGCCTGAGTACTGGAGTCATAATATAACCCTAATAATACTATATTTGTGAATGAGATGGCTGAACGGACGCACATAGATAGTTTATTACCTGGATTAACAACTAGGATATGATCATTTAAAAAAAAAACTTTATTTCATATAAAAATATGACATCACCTAAAGTAATAGATAAATTACTATTAAAAAGCTGAGACAATTCATCAATCCATTGGTTTCGTAGGAAATTTATTATCTATATGTAAGAAATGTAAGAAATTATCCTTATATGATGCAATGATACGAAATCTCTATGGCATTATGAACCTTATTTGTAACGTAAGATAGAAATAAAATCCCAGCAGTTTTATAAAGTGCTACGACTGCGGCGTAGCAACAGCGCTACGACGTAGCCACAACTCTACGTCGTAGCGCCGTAGCTTATTGAATTGGATGTGCTCTCCGACGGACGCCAGTCTTAGGTACGATATAGGTAACTTAGGATTTACTCGTTATTATAGAAGCCTCATATGTTATGTCTGGTTTGTTCTAGTGTAACTTTATACGTTACAGAGCTGCTTCGTTAGATTTAAATCCACATGGAACAGACATTTTGTGTAGAAAAAAAGTACAGTACATTTATATCTAATCAGAGTCTCTATAGGACTTTTTGTAAGTAATAGCTTCCACATCTCACCATAGCTATATAAAAATTTCAACTTTACAGATGGCCTGTCAGTCCTTGTGTCTGTCTGTTGTGACGACTATAGATCATCATTACAAATTTTAGAGTTGGGTTTTTGTCGGCGTCTGATGCAGTCCATTCCATTTCCTTATGTCCAGTGCAACCTCTTTGACCTCCCTATATGTCATGAGGGACACTTTTTCCTTGATCTGACCCATGTCTGTAAGGTCTTCCTCTTCCTCTCTTTTCCTATTCTATTCTCGAAATTCTTCTCAAAATTGTAGTGTGACGAATCACTGTACTATGGTTCCGAAAAACTCGTTAGTAAAGTGGGGATTCGAACTTGCAATATTTGTATTGCAGGACACTACTCGTACCACTCGGTCACCACGGCCAAACTTTAATCATGTAGTTTATTTTATATTTTTTCAATATTATTTTATATTCAACACTAGTAATGAGATCGTATATATAGTCGTCCTTGAGTAACGGCGATGGACTCGCCATCTGTCACGTTGGCACCAAAAATATATCTCTGGCGGAAAGTGGGTGTATGGGTACAACTTATACACCTTTACCAACCCCTTCGGGGACACTTGTGGGACGGTGTAAGGATATATATAACACTAGTAACAGAACATTGATTCAATCAACTCAACTCAAGTGATACCCCTAGCAAGCGCTCATAGATTGTCACCTTAATAGTAGTAATCTGACAGTATTTTGTCTGTCACCGTATGTCTTCACAACAGTAAAAGGCAAAGCTTTGAACATTAACATTAAACTAAAGTACTGTACAATACCACGGCCTTGGAATTGTATTTATGTTGTCTCGTGAAAATAATATATAAAGCCTCCAAGCTAGAACATCTTGAAACTTTAAAGTTCACTTGTCCTTTGAGAGATTTTATTTATGTAATGGCCAAACTTTTGCTGCCAAGAAACAACTGAACGAACCTGCTTATCCCGGCACGTCAAGATTTATACTGAATTCAAAAGTATTTTTTAATTAGAATATATATATACATATCTCGATATGTATAAATTACGTGTCACGTTGTTTGTCCGCGATGGGCTCCTAAACCACTTAACCGATTTCAATAAAATGTACACACCGTGTGCAGTTTGATCGCACTTAAAAGATGGGATAACTTAAATCACAACTGGAGCCGATAGGTGGCGTTGCGATCGTGTTTCAGGAAATCTTACTTTTTCACCCGGGCGAAGCTGGGCGGGCCAGATAGTATATCTATAAAGCCGAGTGGTTCAAGTAGGTATCTGCGACACTAAGATCTAAAGTTCGAATCCCGACTGTGCCATTGAGGTTTTCCGAACAAGGGTCTCCGAATGGATAGGGAGAGGTGTGTAGGTGGTACCCACACACCCACTTTCAGCGAGAGGTATATTTTAGGCAGCAACGTGACAGATGACGAGTCGATCACTGTTTCCCAAGCACGCCCATACATACGCCTTTGAATTTATTTTCAAACGTATGCAGGTTTCCTCTCGATGTTTTCCTTTACCGTAAAGCTCGCGGTGTGACTAATCACTGTACTTAAGTTCAAAAATACTCATAGTTACAGTCGGGATTCAAACACGCAATCTTTGAGTTGCAACGCTACGCACTCAGCCATCACGGCTTGATTTATTCAACCTTAATAAAAAACACATTTTCAACTCTATGGTCATATAAACAAAGTTCTTTCCTCATTTCTGTAGGTTTAACCTTTACCCTTCAATTAAAACTTAAGTAGAGAGCTCAAGTGGCACAGGTAGTTCTATATGAGGGCCGAAATAACCCTTGATCAATCATTTACTCTAAAGGGCTCCATTAAATTGATATTAGTTGGCGGGTCTCGAATGCTCTCTTAAGGATAAAGTAAATAGGGTTGTACGGCCTGTTACTAGGTCTTTCAGATTCCTTCTCCATAAACCTCATTTTATACATTTATTCACGCTTCTTACAAGGGTCTCCGAAGGGGTAGGCAGAGGTGTATAGGTAGTACCCACACACTCACTTTCCGCCGGAGATATATTTCAGATGCCAACGTGACAGATGGCGAGTCCATCGCCGTCTTTCTCGACTTATGTCTTTATATGCGGGTTTCCTCTCGATATTATCGTTTACCTTAAGCTCGAGGTGTGACTAATCACTGTACTTATGTTCAGAAAGACTCATTGATACAGTGGGGATTCGAACTTGCAATGCTTGTGTTGCAGGCTACTGCAACTACTCAAACCATATATACATAGCTATGGTTAGCTATGGTTTACCTAACCTATTAGCATATATTACCTAATAGCATAGTACACAACGACGCAAAGTACTAAACATAGTAAGTACATAACAGAAGTAAATTATTAAAATTACAATTGCGCTCGTAGTTCGGTACCGTTTCTAGCGTGATACGTGCACATCAGCGCGAGGAGTTGTTGCATTGTTCGTACAAAGTTTTCTATGCACCAACTTAGATACGAATCATGATAATGATTGGACAAAGTTTATGGGACGAAATATGAAAGTGGCGTTAATGATGGAAAAGTTTCAGAGGAGCTTACCGGGCGTATTAGCGAGGGTGATGTGAGGAACTGAAGTAACTTTGTGAGCAGTATTTTTATTAATCATATATCATTAATTCGTTAATATCTAGCCGTATGAGCCGTGGTGGCCGAGTGGTTCGAGCAGTTGCCTGCGACGCAAAGGTCGCAAGTTCGAATCCCGACTGTACCAATGAGTTTTTCTGAACTTAAGTACGGTGATTAGTCACACCACGAGCTTAACGGTGAAGGAAAACATCGAGAGGAAACCTGCATACGTCTGAGAAGAAATTCAAGGCGTATGTATAGTCGTGCTTGAGTAACGGCGATGGACTCGCCATCTGTCACGTTGGCACCTAATATACCTCTGGCGGAAAGTGGGTGTGTGGGTATTACCTATACACCTCTGCTTACCCCTTCGGGGACCCTTGTGGGAAGGCGTGAGGATATATTATATTATTAATTAGTTACATTCAAAGATACGTCAAGCAAGTATAAAGAGACTGTTGAAAGTGGACGAAGCGAGAGAGGTATGTAAGTAGGACTAGCGTTCTAGTTTCTCTTCATACGTTATGATATGTATGTGTGTAATTACAAAGGGAGTGGAATCAAACAGGACCATAATAGATCGTGAAATAAGCCTACCAAGAAAATGATCTTCGTAAGCACACCAAGTACTCTACATCACAGGTGTTGTGGAAATACGAGAAACACAACTTTTCAAATGTAAGTATAAAAACAATTGTCGAAATCACAGGAGACCGAAGAGCTGGCAGCTATCTCGGACAAAGAATTAGCCTAGCTATTCAAAGGGGGAACGCTGCCAGTATCTTCGGAACCCTGCCTAAAGGGACTCCTTTTAAGAATATTTTTTAGTTGTTATATTATTATTATTATTATTATTATTAATAAGAAATCTACCAAATAAAATAAAAAAAAATTAATATATAGATATATGTATGATCAAAAGTGTTTGTCTGACACTTTGGTAATAATGAAACTGAAGCTGAAAAATGTTAAATACATATTTTTGCAAATTATTTAATCTATTTTTGCTGACGAGAGATCGATGAGGACAACATTTAAAATAATTTTCTGTCTTCCAGGTTTAATAAAAAATTTAGTTATATTTTTTTTATTGTTTTTAGTTTTGCATTCATTGTTCTAGTAATAGTTTATTAATAATTTTAATAATTAAATTTTAATAGCCTTAACTAATGATTCCATGTAAACATATTACAATCTTAGGTAGATTCGTACCAATTTATAGCTCTTCGCGAATTATTATTCTAACCTGTTCATTTTGACCGGATCGGACCATATGCATATTAACGCAACGTGTTAAAACAGACCCCACCACATAAACACGAATTAAGTGCATAATTCAGCTTGAACCGTCTAATTACCGTTAAAGACAAAAGAAAAGGGGTCATTAAGGGCATGAGCATTTTTTCCATCGCTAATGAACACTAACGATGTAAATCGTCATATGGGTACTGCGGTTTGTAATGGCTTTTACATTTTACATACTTCTCGAATACGCAGAAAGAAGGCCCCTGTAGAGTCCCAGTTCAGACACTACACCTTTTATGTTAGTAAATTGATATATAAGTAGTTGAGCACAAAACATGGGTTTCCCAGCAGTAATTTATATATATTATTATAAAACAGTAATGACGTAAGTAAAGCCGAGTGTCGGATGGTTTTGTACTGAGTAACATATTAACCAAGCAAACAGCAAGTCCGCAAGAAAATTTACTTGAAACCGTACAGCCCTCTTCCTCTCGTTTATTCATTTATAATGAACTTTATTTATTACTCATATGTATTTTTTAGTTTTTTTATAATATTCGTCGAATCAACTATTTGCCAAAATATAAAGCAAAAGTGTGTGCAAGAAGAGGCAGAGGATGGCCACGTTCCAACTACCTGGATCAAATAGATCGGACTCTCAAGGACGGGAACGTTAAGAGTACTCGAAACCGACGAGCATGTATGAAGAGACTGATAAATGTGGACGAAGCGAAAGCGTACACATTCATCAGTCTCTTTATACATGCCAACCGGTTTCGAGTACTCTTGACGTTCCCTTTGAGTGCCCAATCGAATTGATCCAGGTAGTTGAAACGTGGCCTTCCTCTGCCTCTTCTTTAACACACTTTCGCTTTGTATATCTCTTTCGTCAATTTCTTCACTCATCCTTCCTATACCTTCTTCCTAGCTCCTATCGAGAGCCATTCGCTTGATTAACACTATGTCTAACGATATTGATATATATCACCAGACCCTGCCAAAACTCGCAGAGACGATTAGACATCATTTTGAATCAAATTGATAATATGTAAGTTTTTAAATTGTATTTTGTTATCTTGTAAAGTAGTTTATTAATGTTATAACAATATATCCTCACGCCTTCCCTCAAGGGTCCCCGAAGGGGTAGGCAGAGGTGTATAGGTAATACCCACACACCCACTTTCCGCCAGAGGTATATTAGGTGCCAACGTGACAGATGGCGAGTCCATCCCCGTTACTCAAGCACGACTATACATACGCCTTTGAATTTCTTCTCAGACGTATGCAGGTTTCCTCTCGATGTTTTCCTTCGCCGTAAAGCTTGTGATGTGACTACACATTGCACCTAAGTTCAGAAAAACTCATTGGTACAGTCGGGATTCGAACTTGCGACCTTTGCGTCGTAGGCAACTGCTCGAACCACTCGGCCACCACGGCCCAATATTATTTATTTTAACATCGTATTGGTATAGACTGTAAGGATGTTAATGTGATTGTGAATAAATAAACAAATAAATCTCTTTTGCATTCTTGAATATTGATGGCAAAACCATTGGTTGATTTGGTCCACGGACAACGTAGATACAAGGCTTATAAGACTGCTGACCCATAATAGCATATACCTCTAGATCTAATTGTATTTGAACCAGTTTCAGCAGGCTTAGCAATTCAATTTGACACGTAACGGAGTATAAATTAGTCCGGAATTAGGTACCACTCGTATTGCCTGAGGACGTGAGGTGCCATTACGCTTCCAAGTGCCTCCTGCGACTGTATCAAGCCATGAGATAAAGCGACAAATGTACTATTTAGGTTCTTTAAAAAAATACATAAATATTAATAAATACCTGAGACAATTCCACACAAATTGACCTAGTCCCAAATTAAGCAAAGCTTGTGTTATGGTAACTAGACAACGATATATTTCCTTATATAGATAGATATATACATAAATACATAGGACATCCAAAACTAAGGTACAAATACTCGTGTTCATCACACAAATATCTGCCCTCAGCGGGATTCGAGCCCGCGACCTCAAGTTTCACAGTCAGGAGCTCTAACCACTAGACCAGACGGTCGTCTATACATATTTATACATATACAATACATTTAAATAAATAGGACATACATATCATCACGCCAAGTCCCTCACGAGTTACCCTGGCTGGAGGCCTAGGTCTCGCCATTGCCCGGCTAAGTAGCAAAAGTTCCCGGAATTCACGCTACGAGAAAGAAAGAAAGAAAGAATTAAAAGAATTTATTACTGTTGTGACAAGTTGTAACAAAAACATTGTTGAGGCCTTCTTGTAAGTATTTAGATACCTGTGATAGAAGACCCCACTCTTCCAAATCAAACGAGAGACAATACAAAAGAAGAAAAAATCCTCATGATGTAGATAGAGATTACAGTATCAGCTCTCTCTAGTCTATAGGCCTTGTCGACGACCTACGATTCATCAATATTTATAAGTCTTTACAGAAAAGTTCGCCGGTTTCAAGTATTCTTGACAATCTAATCGCAACATAGTATAAAACAAAGTCCCTGTCGCTGTCTGTCCGTCTCTATGTGTGCTAAATCTTTAAGACTACGCAACAGATTTCAAAGCGGTTTTTAACAGATAGAGTGATTCAAGAGAAGGGTTTATATGTATAACACATGCATAATATTGTAGACTGGTTAATTTAGAAGTTTCTAATGTGATGTAAATAAACACATTTTCACACAAAAAGCTGTAAACATTGTTTATAAGGACATTCAGCAGTAGGTGGGTTTATTTAGTATCAGTATTGCACCCGTGCGAAGCCGGGGCGGGTCGCTAGTTCGAAATAAAATCGCTTTCTCTTATCCTTTCTGGGACATAATTTAGCTTCATCCAACTACATATACAACATATTATTGTAGATATATACATATATATGGTGGAAATATCACGTGATGAGTAAGTCGAGCGAGCTTCGTGATGAGTTCCTTTGAAATATATTATTTATTTACAGGCAAGTGACTTGTGCTGCTTTGGCCTCTTGACTAGGATTTGGAACGACTGTTTCATTTAGATGATATATTTACATATAGAAAGGCTCTAACGGTCAGAGCACCTGCGAGGCTTGAGATCGCGGGTTCGATTCCCGCTGAGGGGCGATATATGTATGATGAACACGAGTATTTCTACCATAGTTGTGGATGTTCTATGTATTTATGTATAATATCGTTATTATAATTATGTACTCTTCTTGCAATAAGAGGCAGAGGAAGGCCATGTTCCAACTACCTGGATCAAATAGATCGGACTCTGAAGGACGGGAACGTTAAGAGTACTCGAAACCGACGAGCATGTATGAAGAGACTGATGAATGTGGACGAAGCGAAAGAGGTATGTAAGTCTAGAGAGAACTGGCGCTCTATACTCTCTACCTACCCCGTTAGGGACTTGGCGTGATGATATGTATGTATGTATGTATGATTATACATAAATAAATTGAGGTTGACTTACAAAACATGAAAAACTTACTTACTACTAAATTATGTACATATATCGTTGTTTAGTGTCCATAGTACAAGCTTTGCTAAGTTTGGAGTAAAGTCAATTTGAGTGGAATTGTCCCAGGGTATTTATGGTATATATCATCAAATTTCAATTGCATGCTTCTGGAGCTTGAATCTTGGATAGAACCCACTACCGTCAGGAGCCAGACCATCATGTCAAACGGCCTGCAAAAGTTATGTTACTTACATAAAAATATTTCATAATTGTGGCAAAGTGGTTCGAGTAGTCATCTGCTTGGAGATTGTAAATCCAAATCCCAACTGTACCAATGAGTACCAAGAGAGGTAGGGCATAACGGGTTTCCCGTTCGAATTCGGAGCTGCCCGACTGGGGCAGGACCTCCACATTATAGAAGTCCGTAGCCAAATAACAGAGTAGCAACGCGCAAGTGATACTTCGGTATCGTGAGCGTAAATAGGCTACGGTAACCGTTTCCCATCAGGTGGGCCGTATGCTTGTTTGCCACTCTTGTTGTATATATTAAAAAAAATGAGTGTTTCTGGACCTAAGTACAGTCATTAGTCACACGAGCTTTACGGTGATGAAAAACATCGAGAGGAAACCTGCTTGCGTTTGAGAAGAGATTAAATATATAAGAAAAGTTAGCGTGTAAGTAGTACACACCTCTGCCTGACACTTTCAGGGATCCTTATATTATTTACTTGGCGGGAAGATATACTACATAAAATGTACTTCACTGTTGAAATTCCAAACATAAAAACATTATTCTTGTTAAATTTGTGATATAAAATAAAGCCGTGATAAGAGCCGTGGTGGCCGAGTGGTTCGAGCAGTTGCCTGCGACGCAAAGGTCGCAAGTTCGAATGCCGACTGTACCAGTGAGTTTTTCTGAACTTGAGTACAGTGATTATTCACACCACGAGCTTTACGGTGAAGGAAAACATCGAGAGGAAACCTGCATACGTCTGAGAAGAAATTCAAAGGCGTATGTATAGTCGTGCTTGAGTAACGGCGATGGACTCGCCATCTGTCACGTTGGCACCTAATATACCTCTGGCGGAAAGTGGGTGTGTGGGTATTACCTATACACCTCTGCCTACCCCTTTAGGGACCCTTGTGGGAAGGCGTGAGGATATATTATATTATATTATATTATATATAAAAAAAAAACTACCTCACCTTCTATATTTCTTAAACATATGTCACCTGAAACTCGCATCTGAATTTCATAAACTTCTTGTGAGATATTTATGTTCAAAATAAACTCAAATATCATATCTTACGACGTACTTGAAAACAGCCTAGGGCGTAAAGACAGGCTGCAAACCGTATATAAACGAGTAAAAATTACCTTATTTCGCGAAGTTTTATAGTAGCGTTACCAACTGGGGTAGGGTTCAAACCATTGCTTTGTAATTTTTGCTCGTAGCGGGAACATTGTGTATGCTGTATATATAATTATATCTATTGTGTACCGTATATTTTGTGAACTGCAGCATTTTGTGTAATTAGCTAACAATAATGTATATTCTAATTATCCTCCTTTGCCTCTTCAAAGAAATATTCTTCGAAGAGGCAAAGGCTTCGCACGGGTGGACATTTATTTATTAAACATTTTGACAATAAATATTTTTTCTTGCAATTAGAATAGCCTAGCCAATAAGTGATAATGAAGAATTCAAATGGTGAAAGAATTTTTAAAAATCGGTCCAGTACTTTTTTATGTCAATTCCTTACAAACATACTTACATACAAATCTTTTCTCTTTATAATATTAGTATAGATTGTTAATGTCGAACTTTAACTACCAACGTATTACACTAGAATAAGTCTAGTTCTGTACTATTTAAAAATTAATTAAGTAAATGCCGTGGTGGCCCAGTGGTTCGAGCTGTTTCTTTGAACACAATGATTGTAAGTTCGAATCCCTACCGTACAAATAAGTTTTTCTTATTCTTAAGAAGAAAGTGCGCGTGTGTGTATTACCTACACACCTCTGCCTACCCGTTTAGACACCCTTGCAGGAAGGCGTGAAGATATGTAATTCAATAAACGCCTCGTTTACGCCAGTTGCTTTTGAATCTCTTCATTGCGGATTCGATCTCTGTTCATTCGAAGAGAGAATACACCGAATTAAATTTAAAACCACGAGAATTGAAAACTATTTCGTTTAGCATCAACCTATTACCTCAGTACAAGTAAAGATAACACGATTCCGTCACGATCACGTTACGATAGCGTAATCGCGGCATGTAATGACGACGCTGTAATGAGGCTCTAGCACGCAAACCAACCTTAAAGTAATTTAGCTTTTGCTTCGCCTGAAGCAAATATGCAATATTTATTGTCCAAGCCACAAATGTCTTTATTTATAGACTTTGCCGTTCAAATTGCAATTTTAACGTGTCATACATTCGTATATTTGTCGGCCGTCTGGTCTAGTGGTTAGAGCTCCTGACTGCGAAACTTGAGGTCACGGGCTCGAATCCCGCTGAGAGCAGGTATTTGTGTGCTGAACACGAGTATTTGTACAAGACTGAGGTACAAATACTCGTGGGTAAATATATGGTTGTCTAGTAACCATAACACAAGCTTTGCTTAATTTGGGACTAGGTCAATTTGTGTGGAATTGTCCCAAGGTATTTATTTATTTATTATTTATATAGCCTCTCAAACACTGCATTGATATTATTAGTAGGGAAGTAGAGCGTAGTGGTCGAGTACTTTCAAAGATTGAAAGGTCAAACCCCGACTGTACCAATGAGTTTCACATTATATGAATGCCTTAATGCCTTACTGAATGTATATCTATCACGGCGAGAGAAAACCAGCATCAGCTTGAGAAAAAAGATCTTATCTTAAAAAGAAGATATATTATATATCCATATATAGTATGTTGTTAGATTTTTACTTACCCCTTATGTGGAAAGACGTGAAACTGGTCTGAAGTTCGTTAGTTCAATTCAGTGATTTTATTTCTTCCTTAAAAGCACTTACACAGATACTTTAGTATTTGTATTCCTTATAATTATTTAATATTACAAGTGGTTTAACAATTTGTAAAGCTAATTTTCCACAAAGTGGAACATAAGACTGAAATATTAAAGACTAATGAAATTTCAAAAACGTTTCGCAGAATCCGTGGCGAATACAACACTAATTGCTATTTCCACAAAGGTCATATTGGCTTGATTAAAACGGTTCGTAGTGTTTGTTAGAAAAATTGATGGCGGAAAGGTTAATTTTCCTGGAAGTTGGTAATCAAAGAATTGCATATGATGCTACGCGGTACTCACAGTCTGCAGTAGCGAGCAAGGTATTGACTTACCTATGTATGACCCCATCTGAGGTATGAACCTAGCGCGTTATCGACTGAGACTGAGAAACGAGCAATTCTTCAGTGCTGAAACGCAAAAGTACTCGAGAATATTTTGGCTTTAATTTCCGGTAACGAGGGATAAATTTATAGTCACTATCCCAGTAGAAAGTTTTGCACGGGAAGACCGGTGAACTTTACCTGTCTCCCAAATAATCTTTCCGATGATCTAAATTTTCTTTATTACGGTAATATCTGCCTCACGAACTATATATACTATACTGTTAGAGATTACTTTGCCAGTATATCCCGCGACAACATGCCAAACACTCTAGCAGCATCGCCACGCTGGATAGGAATGCTGATTCTCTGTGATCAAAAATGTTCCAACCCACCTTGCAAGACAGGCTTCGTATAGTCGACACGACACGTTCTAAAATGATGATGTACGTCTAAATTTTCCCAAAGTTTCAACCACAAACTCCTCAAATATGTAATCTGACCCGCGACAGACATACTTGCGGCAACGGAATTTTAACGCAAACTTTTGAGTAATTGTTCTGTATTAAAAACTACACGCAGACTACGAATTTGGACGCAGCTTTGAAACCCTCGGGCATTCGTCGTTATTCACTTTACTGAGACTAAGAGGCCAATTACGGGGATTACACAAGACGGGACGACAGCGTGACGAGCTCTTTACGAGCTATGCGCCACTCTTAAGTTGATGTTTTTAAACGCAAACAAAGTTATTTAGGCTATTTCAAAGGGATTATTTATCAATTAAACCGTATAAGTGAATTCGCATTGTATCTAAATTAATAGGATTGGAGTGTCTATTTGTAATATAACCTTTTTACTTAATGCATAATATGGATATATACACGGTACATATACCAAATTTTTTTTTACACTTTTTGTCTGTCTGTTTGTCTAATCTCTGAAACGGCTAGACCGATTTAGGGAATTTGACTGGCAAAAAAAATTGATGGTGTAAAAAGGTGTGCAGTTTCTGAATAAAAAAAAAATATCTTTGCGTTGTAAGCAACTACTCGAACCACTCAGCCACCACGGCTCTAAGTTTGTTTAACAGAAGCAATCACGAATATGTATGTGTATTTGTAATGGATAACACTCTGTATACATAAACGTCAAATCCTCATAACACCATGTATATGTAACCCGTCACGTATATCATTTGACATTCAAATCGTTTACGCATACGAAGCCAAATTTCAAATTCGCTCGTGGAAATGTGTAACAGAAATATTGTATTTATAAGCGGTGTGTATACAGGAGGCGGGTATGTATGTCATTATAATTAATGCGCGGGCTGATAGAATATTCCATCGCAATACAAATCGAAATTTTGTTACGTGTCACTTTGATCATGTGCTCACGTAAAAGATACGTGGGTACAACATACATACATACATGCATACTAATATTTTATTAGGAAATGTAATTACTATTATTTGTACGATAGTAATTACATTTCGTTATTAAATTCGTCGTCTGGTCTAGTGGTTAGAGCTCTTGACTGCGAAACTTAAGGTCGCGAGATAGATTCCCGCTGAGCGTAGATATTTGTGTGATGACCACGAGTATGTGTACCGTAGTCTTGAATGTCCTATGTATTTATGTATGACTATATCTATCTATATAAGTATATAATTATATATCGTTGTATATGGTGACTAGACCATAACACTAACTTTGCTTACTTTAGAGCTAAGCCAATTTGTGTTGAATCCCATTCACGACGTATTTATTATTTAAAATATCGAGAGAAAACCTGCATACGTTTGAGAAGAAATTCTAAAGACGTATGTATAGTCGTGCTTGAGTAAACTTCGATGGACGGGCCGTCTGGCACGCTAGCACCTAAAATATATCTCTGGCGGAAAGTGGGTACGTGCGTACCTACGCACCTCCGCCTACCTTTCGGGGACCATTGTGGGAAGGCGTTAGGATATATATATATATATATATATA
>JACCPG010003463.1:0-25490 GCA_016069955.1 Drepana arcuata
CTGGCGGAAAGTGGGTGTGTGGGTTTTACCTAGACAGCTCTGCCTACACCTTCGGGGACCGGGGAAGGCCCATAAGGGGCAGGTAGTTGGTAGCCACACACCCACCGACAACTGTTTTTTGTTAATATCCTTAATTGTTGTCATTGTAAATAAATTACGAGTCAACTAGGGTGTAATCGCGGACGAAGCTAGTAATACTTGTAAGGGGGCAATTTGTTTGTATGAACGCACTTATCTCAGAGCCTACTGATGCTATCTGAAAAAACATATTTGAATTGGAAAGCCTGCGTATTGAGGAAAGGTTGGTTTATATGCAAGAGTAGAACTGAATGCAGGTATACAAACTATAGGAAAGAATAGTAGGGCACGTCTTCGTGGATGGCACTATCTATACAGATGAAACGGCAAGATATATAGTTTTTATAATTGAACGAGTAACATTATTGTTAAGCGTAACGTGAATATTTCCCAAACATTTGGCATGTTGAAGTTGAAGGCTTGGCAAGGTTGATCTCCATGGATTTGCTATCAAAATATGGTTTGGACTAAGTACTTGGTTAATTAGCAACACATCGGCCAGGCATCTGTTCCGCTGCTAAGCTTCTTAGATAGTTTTAACTGTAAGCCTAACTAAAAATATAATAGTTGTCCCACCCAGTTTCGTTTAGGTGGTTAAAAAACATCTAACATGCCCTGACGTGATCATCCACGGAGCCACGCAAACATCCAACAAAAACTATCAAAATCGGTCGAGCCAATAGGGCTAAGAGGGACTAGCTCGAATTTGGAGCTGCCCGACTGGGGCAGGACCTCCACCTTATAGAAGTCCGTAGCCAAATAACACAATTTATTGTGTTGTGTTCCTACGTGGTGAACAAGGTTTCCAGTATTGAGCTCCTTGGGGAGGATTGTTGTATTGTGTTGGCAGCAGAGGGATTAGTCTCATTATGCTGCCAACACAGTACAACTCTCTGAACACAGAGTGGCAACGCGCAAGTGATACCTCGGTATTGCAAGCGTAAATAGGCTTCGGTAACCGTTTTCCGTCGGGTGGGCCGTATGCTTGTTTGCCACTCTTGTTGTATAAAAAAAAATACCTGGTCAACTGAGCCCGTGGAGGTAGTCCTACCTCTACGAACTTAACATTATTTTTAAAGAAGTATTAATGCATAGAGCTTGCATATCCATGCATTTCTGTTTTACTACAAAGGTGGCAAGCAAGCATATGACCCGCCTGATAGTAAGCGGTTACCGTACTGCCAGACAACGTAATACCAGCTATATCGATCGCGCAGTGCCGACCTCATGATAGGTGGAGTTACAGATAGTGCCATCCACGAAGACACGCCCCACCGATTTCTACTCGAAGGGGTCGCGGATTGCGGGGAGTTTGACCACATTAATGGAAGGTTGCACACTTACTCTATAAACTGTAGGGAAGAATAGTGCGGATCGTCTTCGGGGTTGGCACTATATATACTATGCTATGTATTTGCTATATATGTACTTTAAGAAATGTATTTACGGTCTGCCAGCACAGTCATACGATGAGGATCTTTGGAAACACATTTACAAGGAACACAACATCACAAGCTTCTGGTTGTATCTCTGGAGACACTGCCCCAAGCTGATTGTCATCCTGTTCCTAAACTAATACATACATACATACATATAATCACGCCTCTTTCCCGTAGGGGTAGGCAGAGACCACTTCTTTCCACTTGCTACGATCCTTACATACTTCTTTCGCTTCATCCACTTTCATTATTCTCTTCATACATGCTCTTCGGTTTAGGGCACTCTTGACCTGACCTTTTTTCAAGACGTCCCTAATTTGGTCTAGAAACGTCCGCCTAGGTCTACCCCTTGCAACACTTTCATTCAATCTCGCCTTATACACTTTTTTCGTCAATCGTTCTTCATTCATTCTCTCGACATGGCCAAACCATCTCAGCATACCTTTCTCAATTTTTGTCACTACATCTTCTTTCAGACTTACTAAACTAAACAAACCGAAAAACTCAAGGCGCTCTGCAGTTAATGATAAACCATTGTTATCAATTGAGGTATATTGACCTACGCTCTAGCCCCAGGTTCACAGCCGTATTGAAATATGATTGTAGACGCGATGAGGCAATTATGTGATTTACTTGATGGGGTGACCTCAGCTCCACGAGCCATCAGTACAGGCCTTCGATAGGTCACGTTTCGGCAAGGTTGCAGTCATAATATTTAGTTCACCAGCTACGTACTCATTCGTTATCGCGTTTTGCTCATTAATCACATGAGCTTTATGGTGAAGGAAAACAACGAAACGGAATCTGTAAAGGTTTCAGAAGAAATTCAAAATGTCAGTTAAAAGTAAATTAATACAAAAAGCTTATTATACAATATCAGATTATTTGAATGATGGCCATACATGGCAATGAATTGCTCCTCTTATACAGAGTTTATATGTTATTTAATCTTTTTCTACCCCTACGTAAAAGGGAACAAATGTTAAAAGAGAAAACCGGGGAGTTTGTTTCGCCGTTTCTTCTCCTGGCGGGTATTTTTCTTGGAAACGGTGGTAACTTTAGTTTTTGTTAAGTATATGACGTTCAATAAGTGTTCCCTGTGTCCCTTACGTTGAATAAAATATTTGATTTTGATTTTGATTTTTGTCGGGTATTGTCAGTCGTGCTTGAGAGTCGGGATAGGTTCCCGGTACACAAGCTACAAAAGTACAAGAGCAAAAATAAAAATCCCCCTTGTCTATTGGCGTCATTTTGTTCCAAGGATACAAAATAAAATTTTCTTTACAATCGTGAATCGTCCTGTGTTACATGCCAAGAAGTCTGGCAGCAATGCTGATTCTCTGAGCGAGATATGTTCCAGGCCGTCTGTCTCGAGAGGTCTCGATTAGTCGACTCCAGACCTCTTTATGAAGAGGGTAAGCACTGGGACCCCGAGGTCCCACAGTGTCAACCGCAAACGCCGAAAGCTGATCCGAGACGGGCACACTTGCGGCGCTTGAGTCAATCTTGATGAGCAGCAGCGGTCGTTGGTAGGTTTTTTTGTAATTTAACATATCATTTGCGTCACTTCGGGTAATAATCTATCTTTGTGCCAATTTTATCTGATTTCGTTCAGATATTCTGACGTGATTGAGTAACAAACCTCCTTACAAACTTTCTCAGTTGTTTACTAGCGCATATACAATATGTAACAGGTATCATTGCTCAGGTATCATGCAATAACTAATATAATTCAGGTCAAGTTCAACTCGTGATCAAGTCAATAGAAAAATACGTTACCAGTTTCGATATATGAACGACGCCGCGGGCTATATGGGTAGTATATATTAATGTGGATCAAGGCATGCAAGTAGAGTAGGAAATGATTTTTGTACGTACCACTTCATGGTAAATGGTTACCTTAGCGCTAACAATATCAATAGTAATATGTGAATGGAATTTGGCGAATTTTGTGACAGAGCTATATAACGTATCCTCACGCCTTCCCCCAACGGTCCCCGAAGCCAGAAAACCAGGGTAGCCAGAAGTCTATTGGTAGTACCTACACACCCACTTTCCGCCAGAGATATATTTTAGGTGCCAACGTGACAGATGGCGAGTCCATCGCCGTTACTCAAGCAGCCTTTTCCATTAACCATTATTTTATTATTTACCAGAGGGCACATCTATCTATTTATAAATTACATAAAACTAGACAAACACCTCTCGACTAAAGGCAGAATGGCACACAATCGAAGGCTAGAGATGCTTTTATACATCTCACAACAGGATAATGAAGAAGCAAAAAACTTGTGCGAGTAAAAAAGGAACACTCATTTGATTTCTATCGGTCTAATAACCGGAAAAAATATACAAACGAATTTGTAATTTTCGATGTGATTGCACGATACAACAAACTGCAGACATGATTTTTCTTCCAAATATTACTAGAGGTTTGAGTATTTCAAAAATATTGAAACTCATAATGTTGCTTATTCAAGATTTGATAAAGCTTGATTTTATTAAAGTTGGTTTGGACCCCAAAAATACACAAACCACAATCCACGAAAATACGACTTGTATTTTAGTCATTTCAATTTTAATGTCAAAGGAAAAGTTATCCTCACGCCTTCCCACAAGGGTCCCCGAAGGGGTAGGCAGAGGTGTATAGGTAATACCCACACACCCACTTTGCGCCAGAGGTATATTAGGTACCAACGTGACAGATGGCGAGTCCATCGCCGTTACTCAAGCACAACTATACATACGCCTTTTGAATTTCTTCTCAAACGTATGCAGGTTTCCTCTCGATGTTTTCCTTTACCGTAAAGCTCGTGGTGTGACTTATCACTGTACTTAAGTTTAGAACAACTCATTGGTACATTCGGGATTCGAACTTGCGACCTTTGCGTCGCAGGCAACTGCTCGAACCACTCGGCCACCACGGCTTATATTATTATTACATAGAAAAGTTGAATTTATTATTTTAAAGTGCTTTTGTACCTGTCTTAGTTATGTTTTCTTTTAGTCTAATTCAACTGCCAATTTCAAACAGAAACGTCTTTTATAAATACCTATCGCACTTAAGCCAGTTAGGCCCAGTATTTTTTTATGTACATGTTTTGTAGTTGTCTTGTAGCGTGACGCCCGGATAATTTTCCAGTTAAAGCTATTGTTGAGATGCAAATATTTTTGACGTTCGCCCGCATGTAGCCCCGGGGGGCGAAATTAGTACGATTAACACGTGATAAATAAAGTATTTAATTGTCAATAGGTTATGAATCTCTTATCAATTTCTCGAAAGTCGAATGTCAAACATTATAAACATTGACAGAGCAGTTACAATGTTATTATAATACCTACTGGTATTGAAATGAATAACATTTGTCTTTGACTTTGCTCTCATAAACATTATTATCGAATAAAGCGTTGATAGCGTAAAATGATTCTTATACATTTGACGGAAAGCCTCTTATTCTAAAACCAAGTTGATCCACCCTAACTTCGGTCAGGATTGTCAAATTAATGATTTTTACAATAAATTCTACGGCGCTATTTCGCTCCCGGGTAATAATTTTCAATAGTAAAGCGACCGCATAATTTTTGGGTAGTCATAAAACAAGTTTGTTTTCAAAGTTCCTAAAATTCAAGGAGACCGCAGAGAAAATTGTTGAAATCTTTTTGCCAAAAGAAATTTTTTATGAGCATCTATAAGATGAATTATGTTTATTTTTAATTATTCATGAACGATTAGAACATGACGTGATTCTGTGCCAATACATTCATTATTATAGCAAGTAAGTGACCAACTATGTTGATTAGGAACTGGAAAATTACAGATTTATAAGGTTGACTATTTCTTTATTTAAAATCAAATTACCTTAATATATTATTACAACGAGTTCTGTATACCACATTCATCAGCTTCTTCATTCATGCTTGCTGGTACTCCTAACGTATCCAGGCTTGAGTGCGCGATCGATTTGATCTAGGTAGTTGGAACGTGGTCTTCTTCTAACTCTTCCTACACGCACTTTCGCTTTGTATATGTTTCGTCGGTCTTTCTTCACGACCAATCAACGTAACATGCCATTTATCCTTACAATCATAGTCCCGCAAGTAATCATGTTCGTATATAAGTTTGAATATAATGAAATGAATACCTTTGAATTTGTATAGACTGCGTTCCTTGGTGTAACTCTGCTTCATGTTGAACAGGTCGAAATTAATTCTATTTATACTGAATATAATAAAGAGATAATGTTTGTTTGTTGATGAGTAGTTGTAGTATAATGTAGTATAATGTTCGTTTGTTGTTGAGTAGGTGTAGTAGTTGTAGTAGTAGGTGGAGTAGTTCTTTATATAAGCTTATATAAAGAACTACTCCACTCATCTGATTCGAAGCAAAATTTTTGCATTAGATGGCCGATTTACTGATTTAATATCTTGCGACCATCCAAGAGACCGGAGTACTCATCATATTGATGCCTGATAAAATTAACGACATTAAAAACGCAGCACACATATTAGAACAGACAGACAATATCAGAACCTTGAACAATACCACACAAATGGTCTTAGAATAAAGAACGCTTGTAAATAATAAAACATACTTATACTTAAATACGTATATTCACATTCGCACATTATCACATCGAGCGGGAATCAAACCCTGACCCCCGCTGCACCTACAAGCTTCGCAACCTGAATTTCTGATCACTAGCCTAGAGAGCTGATAATAAATATATATAGATATGTAAATATATTAAAAATAAGTAGCAACCCTATCAAATGGTACTAGACCATTAATTTTGTTTTGTTTGGCCGGTAAACCGGTCCACGGTTCGGTTACTAACTCCCCTTTTTCCCTTTAACATCTTTATAATCAGAGCAATAGAGTTGCAAATACTTTTTTCGTTAGCTCTGTATATAATGGACAGTGTTGCAACTTGTCTGCATAATCTAGCGTCGCCATTCGCCTTGTGTACGCGCTAAGGTAAGCAGTGTTCTGTTATTATCGGCTTGATTCCTTAAAACTTTTCATTAGTAGATTTTTCTAGAATAAAACATGTATTTTAATTGTTTATCCAGCTAATAGGCTTTCTGTGTGCAACTTTCATTCAATTTCATTTCGGAGATTTTGGGTAAAACATTGAAGAAACATCCTCACAAACTTTCGCATTTATAGTATTAGTAAGTTCGGTGTCACCCGCATTCAGTCCAAATTATATGATTATTTTTCCGTTTCCTTTACCTTAACCAATACTAAATACCATTTGATACATAAAAATATGTCGATATAAGAAGTGGTCTTTTGCGATAAACTTGAGATTTTAAAATGTTACGCTATTTGTCCTGATACATTGTGTGCAAATTGATTCTGAGATATTCTATAGTTCGTGTTATTTTAACTACGCATAAGTTGAAAGTTAGATTTATTACGTAGCCTGCATGATGACATGACATGCTTTTCCAGAATGCTTATGCGACATATGTAAATGCGTAGGTACATAGTTAGACATAAACTTTTTTTTTTAATTGCAATCTAATTTAAAAAAAAAAGTATAACTCCTTTTGTTTCGACTTCAGATACTGGGAGTTTCAGCAAAAACCAGTAGGATTTTGTTATATGTCCCACCATATTATTATTTATTACCTTTAGCCATAACGATTTATTATCTTCAATTATAGTCAATCGACTCTTTTTACACTTGAATGCTACATAATCACTGATTAATATAGGCTATTTTAATTACAAGAAAAAAAATGCCAAAATGTTTAAAAAATAAATGTCCACCCGTGCGAAGCCGGGCGGGCTGCTAGTACCTAATAAGCATCACAATTTTTGAATAGGAATTCTGGGCTAGAGATATAAGCTATTTTATAATGTAGTATAATATAGCTGTTGCATTTGCCAGCGTCAGACAACGAGGAACAAGGAAAGGTTAAGATAAATGTGATCCTTAGAACACCTTCAGTAAAGGAGAAGTTAATGCTTAATATAGAAAAGTTGTACAACTTAAAAGGACCTTTACAAAACATCCGCGATTATATACGTAGAGGTTGTTAATGATAACTTAATCAATTATTCACTTATCCTGAGTGGTATGCAGAAGTTTAGTACTAACATAATTTCTGGAGACTCGCGTCGATGCCAAGATTCACCGTTTTGTACCCAATGATGTATAATAGATAAAACCTCATTGTTTGTACCTACACAGGTATATCTTAGTTATTTCTCAATTTTAAGGTTTCCTTCGCGATAAAGCTCGGTGGGTTTATGAATCGCTCTACTTAAGTCCAGAAAAACCGCCTCGCTACTGGTCTAATAAATTAATTAGTACATAGAAATGATTCGTAAAATTTTATTGAGTTTTACAATTTTGACCGTAAGTGTTGTCCCAACTTTCAGCCTGCGTCCATGTCTATCTCTTAAGAAAATTGTATTTGGCTCAGTGTGTTAAGTGTGCTAACGTAGCAGCCAGACAGACGGTAACTTTCAGCATTTGTATTTACGAATACGAATAGATTATCTTCTTTGATTAATTTGTGTTATGTAAATGTTGACTGAGAATTAACATTTTAATTAGGAATAATGCGACATAAATTCCCTCACAAAGTAGGTAGGTATAGATCGACTGTAGTTTAAGTAATGTATGGCAAATGCTAGTCCGAACCCTGACTCCAAACCTAACCCAGACTTAAACGCTATCCAATTGCGTTTTTGCTGCAAAAATTATGTTTTATCACAACACGAGCATAACGATAAAGAAAAACACCGAGAGGACAAAATAAGATCGTCGTAAAGTTGTTTTTGTCAATAAAAACAAATGAACACGTATCTCAATAAATATTAACCTTTTGTAATATAATAATGATAATAATAATATACCCTCACGCCTTTCCACAAGGGTCCCCGAAAGGGTAGGCAGAGGTGTATAGGTAATACCCACACACTCACTTTCCGCCAGAGGTATATTAGGTGCCAACGTGACAGATGGCGAGTCCATCGCCGTTACTCAAGCACGACTATACATACGCCTTTGAATTTCTTCTCAGACGTATGCAGGTTTCCTCGATGTTTTCCTTCACCGTAAAGCTCGTGGTGTGACTAATCACTGTACTTAAGTTCTGAAAAACTCATTGGTACAGTCGGGATTCGAACTTGCGACCTTTGCATCGCAGGGAACTGCTCGAACCACTCGGCCACCACGGCTCTTTTGTACTTTTCCTATACCTACAGTTATTTTAGCTCACCCATCTAGTCACTGACCTAGCTCAATGCTTTACTTGTATGTTTATCACAGTGCGCGCCAGCAAACCAACAATATGTAATGTTAAAATAATAATAATAATAATAATAATGCTAAATAATAAAGCTACAATTACTTGTTATTATCTAGAACAATCGTAAAACTTGTTTGGTACTGGCATAGTGTTCATTTTGTTTTGTTTTTATGAAGATACCCACGTTCCTACTGGGTACAATCTTAGTACATTTAGCAGTCTTACAAAAGTCATTAATACTGGATGTTGTTATCGCATTAAATATTAAATGTTCAAGTTTGTAAGGTTCTTTCTTACTCCATTGTGACAAAACGGCTGGACGGAATTTAAAGCTGCAGATAGATTTACTTATCACTGACTCACCTTCAAGTTTTCGTGAAGTGGATTTGTAAGCATCACACACTATTGTTATACATATATACAATATTACAAGAAAATTATATTTACAAAAGTGCAACGTATTGACTCGGTGGAATCCATGAAGTTCCATAACTTAAAGACGTATCGTAATACAATTAGTCTATTTGCGTCTGTGTGTACGCGATAAACTTCTAAACTACTCAACGAATTTTCATGCGGTTTGTTTCATGAGGGTTGTTTAATTGTATAATTTGAAATTAGATTTTTTTTATATACAACAAGAGTGGCAAACAAGCATACGGCCCGCCTGGGAATGGGAAACGGTTACCGTAGCCTATTTACGCTCACGATACCGAAGTATCACTTCGTTGCCACTCTGTGTTCGGAGAGTTATAGTGTGTTGGTAGCATAATGTGTTTAATCCCTCTGCTTCCAACACAATGTAACAATCCTCCCCCCTCCCCAAGGAGCTCATTACTGGAAACCTTATTCACCGCGTAGGAACACAACACAAAAAATTTTGTTATTTGGCTACGGACTTATACGGACTTACGGTGGAGGTCCTGCCCCAGTCGGGCAGCTCCAAATTCGAACTGGAAACCCGTTATGCCCTACCTCTCTCTGCTGATGCATAACCGTAGGTTTTTTATTTTTATATAATATAATATATATAAATATAATATATAATAAATAATAATATAATATATAATATATAATATATCCTCAGGCCTTCCCACAAGGGTCCCCGAAGGGGTAGGCAGAGGTGTATAGGTAATACCCACACACCCACTTTCCGCCAGAGGTATATTAGGTGCCAACGTGACAGATGGCGAGTCCATCGCCGTTACTCAGGCACGACTGTACATACGCCTTTGAATTTCTTCTCAGACGTATGCAGGTTTCCTCTCGATGTTTTCCTTCACCGTAAAGCTCGTGGTGTGACTAATCACTGTACTTAAGTTCAGAAAAACTCATTGGTACAGTCGGGATTCGAACTTGCGACCTTTGCGTCGCAGGCAACTGCTCGAACCACTCGGCCACCACGGCGATTTTTATTTTTATAAACAACAATTAACAATATTTACTAAAAAACAGTTGTAACAACTACTAACAGATAAAATATTTGACCCAAACCGGTATCCAGAGGCAACGTGCCCCGAAGACTAGCTGACGCATAATATATTCTACTACCGCTTGCATCTTTATACAATTTATGAGCTATATTATTTTATAGTCTTGGGTCTCCTATGTATTCTATGTATTTATGTATATATCTATCTGTATAAGTAAATATATCGTTGTCTAGTTACCATAACACAAGCTTATCTCACTTTGGGACTAGTCCAATTTGTGAGGCATTGTCCCAGGTATTTATTTATTAATATTATTTATTTTTTTATCGAGCAGATTAAAAAAAACAATTCATTCGATTTAACGTGAAAGAGGTACAAAAATCCCCACAAACTATCACATCTATAACATTAGTAGGATTTTCAGGTATATTGCAACAGCTGATATAAGTACTTGAAATAACTATAAGATGTAAATCTTATAGTTATTTGGTACGTAGCTTGGTACCTACCTTATTGTATGGCAGCGAATCCTGGGTATGTCAGAGGAAGTATGAAAATAGCTTGAATGCAGTCGAGATGCGATCTCTTCGAAAAATGTGCGGCGTAAAGATATTAGATCGAATCCGCAATGAAGAGATTCGCAGATCAACTGGCGTGAATGAGGGCGTGATTGTAAAGATGAAGAAAGGCATGTTACGTTGGTATGGACACATAGAAAGGATGAGTGAAGAAAGATTGACGAAACAAATATACAAAGCAAAAGTGTGTGCAAGAAGAGGCAGAGGAAGGCCACGTTCCAACTACCTGGATCAAATAGATCGGACTCTCAAGGACGGGAATGTTAAGAGTACTCGAAACCGACGAGCATGTATGAAGAGACTGATGAATGTGGACGAAGCGAAAGAGGTATGTATACTCTCATATGTATGTATGTATGTATGTAAATCTTGTTTTCAAGTCCTTTTTAGGTAAAGGTGATTCCTACAAGTTATTAAATCGTACTTGCAGAATTAAATCAAGGACAATGATGAAGACTATATTGGTCCTGTTCTCCGTGGCGGCTCTGGCGGCTGCGCACGCCGGCCACGACCATCCACATAACGATGTAAGTAGCCTCATAGCACCCTCTACCAGCAACTGTAGCAACTGTAAGAGTAAATAGCGCTAAGGAAGCACAAGTGGTTCGCTGTACCCGCGAGCTGCACTCTTGCGCGAGGGCTCTGTTCCGCACACCGTCTGGTCTAGTGGTTAGAGCTCCTGACTGCGAAACTAGAGGTCGCGGGTTCGAATCCCGCTGAGGGCAAATATTTGTGTGATGAACACGAGTATTTGTGCCTTAGTCTTGGATGTCCTATGTATTTATGTATATATCTATCTATATAAGTACATATATCGTTTTCTAGCTACCATAACACAAGCTTTGCTTAATTTGTGACTAGTTCAATTTGTGTGAATTGTCCCAGGTATTTATTATTATTATTATTATTTCACTCTCAACGCTCTTCTGGACGTACATCCTGAATGTGATCAGGGGACAATTACAATTTATATAAAAAGTTCCACTATTCGATTTCAATAAACTAACTTTCGTTTATTGCAAATTAAGACAAAACTATTTTCGACTTGTTCAAGATTGAGAGATTTTAGACAAAAACTCGGGATTTCAGGTTAAAATTATTTACTTAAAAACATTTACTTACCTATAGTAACACTCTTTACTAATGACAAGTATCTTTACAACGACAACAATTCAGTATACCTGGTTAGCAATGCTTCGTCAAGCTTCCGCCGGATGTACTCATGGACATTAGTTTTTTCTTAGTTTTGATTATTCAACTAACACTTGAACAGCGTTATACTAATTATAATATTTTTGTTATTAAAGCAGGTAACGTATTTATTTCAATTTTGTTTAGAGAGCTGATGGTTTAGGTACTTTACCTATAAAGTCCAAGTTGCTGGTTAGAACCCGGTCAGACCATCGGGTCGAAGAAAAGGCAAAAATTCAAGAAGAATATAGTACCTACTATATTCTTATACTCAAATAATTTATAATTGAGAATGACTTTGAATTATTATGAAATGTCAATAGAGCCGTGGTGGCCGAGTGGTTCGAGCAGTTGCCTGCGACGCAAAGGTCGCAAGTTCGAATCCCGACTGTACCAATGAGTTTTTCTGAACTTAAGTACAGTGATTAGTCACACCACGAGCTGAACGGTGAAGCAAAACATCGAGGGGAAACCTGCATACGTCTGAGAAGAAATTCAAAGGCGTGTGTATAGTCGTGCTTGAGTAACGGCGATGGACTCGCCATCCGTCACGTTGGCACCTAATATACCTCTCGCGGAAAGTGGGTGTGTGGGTATTACCTATACACCTCTGCCTACCCCTTCGGGGACCCTTGTGGGAAGGCGTCAGGATATATTGTCAATAATTATGTTTCATGTCAAGCATGTATTTACAACTGAATAAAGTACATCTCGTTTTCAGGCACCAACTTACAAAGCAGTTGTACGTTTGGACGGCTCGACGGTTCACGGCAACGTTACCTTCACCCAACTGGAGGACGGAAAGGTCCAAGTGACAGGGACCATCGTGGGTATGCCTCCGGGAGAGTACGGATTCCACATCCATGAGAGGGGAGATCTGACTGGGGGCTGTGCCTCCGCTGGACCGCATTTCAACCCTCATGGGGTAATTTTTTACTTTATTATTAGAGGATATTTATATTATTATCACGCCGGCTCCCAAAAGGGGTAAGCAGAGACTCTTGACATAGAAGACATAGAAATCCGAGGCTTTGGCATGCCCTGTAACTACAAAAGTATTATCCAAGGGTTTGAAAGGGACAGATTTATTATTCCCGTAAACATCGAAAAATACTTTTTTATGGTAGTTATAAAATCCAAAGGAAATGCAAAGATTGAAAAATCTCGTTTAACTAAATGAGTACTACATTTAAACACGCATTATTTAAATGATAATGATGAAATAACGTGTAAAAGCCAGCCATAAAATATATTACGATTAAGAATCGTGGTTCGAGTGCAATACAAAGATTGCAGGTTCGAATCCCGACTGTACCAATGAGTTTCTCTGAACTTAAGTACAGTAATTAGTCACACTACGAGCTTTACGGTGAAGAAAAACATCCACAGGAAACCTGCATACGCATGAGAAGAAGATCAAAAGCGTATGTATAGTCTTGCCTGAATAACGGCGTCGGACTCGCCGTCTGTCACGTTAGCACCTAAAATATATCTAGCGGAAAGTGCACTTCTGCCTTCGCGGACCCTTGTGGGAAGGCGTGAGGATATCTATAAACATACAACGTAATATAAGTTTATTGATATATTAATCTTACTTTATCAGCAATAATGACATTTACAGAAACAACACGGCCATCCCAACGATGAGAACCGCCACGTCGGTGACTTGGGAAATGTTCAGTTCAACGAGGACAAAGTCAGCAACATCGACTTCGTTGATAAGCTGATCACCTTGTACGGAAACACTGGCATCATCGGCAGGGCGCTGGTGCTGCACGAGAGGGCTGATGACTTCGGGAAGACCGACCACGTAGACTCCAGGGTGACGGGCAACGCGGGTGGACGCGTCATCTGCGGTGTCATCGGCATTGCGTAGGATACATTTGATCATATATCTTGATAGGGTACGCTGATTGTTTAATTCAATAGGCGAAAATAAGCGTTTTCATGAGACATATACAAGTAGGCAGAGAGAGAAGAACGCCAGCTCTCTCTAGACTTACATACCTCCTTCGCTTCATCCACCTCCGTCAATCTCCAGATGATTTCTATTATATTTTTGTGATGTGACAGAAACTTGAAAATGTCATAATAATGTATAATTAATTGTATTGTTTCGTATTGAATTGAACGATCCGGTGAAATTATTTGTGCAGCTTCTTAAAACATTTATTTTATACTTTTCTGGTTTTCTTTTCCTTTGTTTCTTTTTATCTTTAGATATCAACAATATATGCCCAGCGAGAACCTCTGCCTAACGCTTCAGGGACCTTCAACTTATGAGAATCCATACATGTACATATTTAATTGGCTGGTTAGACCGAAGAGCTGGCAGCTACCTCGGACAAAGAGTTAGCCTAGCTATTCAAAGGGGGAACGCTGCCAGTATCTTCGGAACCCTGCCTAAAGGGACTCCTTTTAAGAATATTTTTTAGTTATATTATAATAATAATATATCCTCACGCCTTCCCACAAGGATACCCGAAGGGGTAGGCAGAAGTGTATAGGTAATACCCACCTGGGTGGGTATTACCTTTCCGCCAAAGGTATATATATTAGTTATATTATATCCTCACGCCTTCCCACAAGGGTCCCCGAAGGGGTAGGCAGAGGTGTATAGGTAATACCCACACACCCACTAGTTATATTATTATTATTATTTTCTTTTTAGTAGTAAGTAAGTAGCTACTAGTGCCTACCTATATATTAACGTTATTAGCTGGTTACAGATTAATATTGAGTGATGTCTTTCATCACTACGTAATTTAGTATTGCATAATATTTCACTAATTACATACTCATAGCAAACGGGTTCTAAATAAGCATTGCCAAACCGTTTCACAGAGACCTGTTTGACTGCTTGGCTGAGTATTGCTTATGTATTAAATGCCAACTTTATTATGAAAGATCCCTTCACGCCTTCCCACAAGGGTCCCCGAAGGCAGAGGTGTTGAGTAGCACCCACACACCCTCTTTCCGCCAGAGATATATTTTAGACGTCAACGTGACAGATGGCTAGTCCATCGCCGTTACTCAAGCACGACTATACATATATACATCTTTAAACTTATTCTCAAACGTATGCAGGTGTCCCCTCAATTATTTCCGACGACGATTTACTCTTGATTTAGATTTTCCTTTATCTTAAACTCGTGGTGTAACTTATCACTGTACTTATCACAGAAAAACTAATTAGTACAGTCGTACAGTAGTAGTATTTGAACTTGCATACTTTATGTTGCAGGAAACTACTCGAACCACTCGGCCACCACGATTAAAATTATGCATAGTCTTGTATTATATATATATACTAGCTTATGCCCGCGGCTTCGCCCGCGTGGAGTACGAAAAAGTAGCTTTGGAAATTTTCCTGCTAGAATCGGTTCAGCCGTTATGCCTTGAAAGAGCATCATACATTATAATATTAGAACTATGAATTCTTCAGGATTAATAAAAAAAAAAGTAGCTTATGTCCTATACATAGGTATAAGCTATCACCATTTCTTTCAGCTTTCAGTGAAATCGGTTCAGCCGCTTGGCCGTGAAAGAACCGCAAACATCCAAACTTACAAACTTTCACATTTATAATATAAGTAAGATTATATGGAAGGTTTTTGGGATATAGGCAAATTCAACACAGAGTAAGTGCGGTGTCAAGAATGAGTTGAGCACTAGAAGTCCATGTTATCTACACATAAGTATAGGAAGAAACCAAAGGAACTTTTGGTGAACAGGAAATTCAAAGATGCAAAAGAGGGGCATTGACACGCTCGCTATATCAGTTTGGCGCTCTTCTAAAGTGGGTGTGATAGTATGACCATTATCTCTGGTCAGTTAACTACAGTCTCAGTGTTAGGAGTGACCAGTTTTAGTATTTATTACCGATGTAACAAAACGTGGCAGTACCACCTTACTGAGGATCGTGACCACGTGATACTACTATCGAGTAGTATTTTGTTCCCAATGTGTAAGGCTTCCAGAACTCCGCAAGGAATTATTGTACTGGCCGAAAGATGTGATTGTTCGTTATATTGCTTTTACTGTGGATAGTGCTAGTTGAGAGGGTCACGGGATGCGGGGAGTATGACCAGAGTGCACTCATAGGTAATCAGTGTATACCGATATATGTACCACCGATAATTTTAACAATCTACTGCATCGAAAAACATAAATGCAAGATTGGCTAAAAATATACACACAATTATGCGAATGTGCTATATAAGAAGGATGAGTAGCGAAAGATTAAGGAAATAGACATTCAATGTGAAAGTATGTGGAAGAAGAGGATGGCCACTTTCCAACTACCTTTAGAGAGATCAAAGAGATGTAGGGTATAACGGATTTTCCGTTCGAATTTGGAGCTGCCCGACTAGGGCAGGACCTCCACCTTATAGAAGTCCGTAGCCAAATAACACAAGTTTTTGTGTTGTGTTCCTACGTTATCAATAAGGTTTCCAATAATGAGCTTTAGCTCCCCAAGGAAAATTGTTATATTGTGTTGGCAGTAGAGGGATAAGTCCCATTATCCTACGAACACAGTATAATTCGTAAGTAGTGTAAATAGGAATACGGTAACCGATTCCCACCAGGTGGGACATATGCTGCCAAAAAAATATAACGATTGATCTATCACAACGACGTCAAGAGTACACGAAACTAACAAAAATGTATGAAGAGACTGATGAATGCGAACAAAGTGAAAGAGGAATGTAAGTCTAGAGAGGACTGGCACTCTACTATTTCTGCCTCCCCCATGAAAAACTTGGCGAGATGATGTGTATGTAAAAATGTATTATTATTAAGTACCAGTCGCACATTTAGTTCAGGCTATGTAACCTATTAAATAATTAATCGTTAATTGGAACCTACAAGGCTAGTAGATTACTGTTTTGAAAGAATCTTTATATATTAGCAGTCACGCCCAGCTCCCTTGCTCGCGCTCCAGCAACGCTCTAAGCCGAGATCCGTACCCCACAGGGGGTGCCCTTAGCGGTGTTGCTTAGAACTAAAGTGCCTGGCTGGAGGCCTAGGTTTCGCCATTGACCGGTTAAGTAGCAAAAGTTCCCGGAACTCACGCTACGAGAGACAACTCAAAATATTTTTTTACATACATACATATCATCACGCCAAGTCCCTAACGGGGTAGGCAGAGAGTATAGAGCGCCAGTTCTTTCTAGACTTACATACCTCTTTCGCTTCGTCCACATTCATCTCAGTCATCAGTCTCTTCATACATGCTCGTCGGTTTCGAGTGCTCTTGATGTTCCCGTCCTTGAGCGTCCGATCTATTTGATCCAGGTAGTTGAAACGTGGCCTTCCTCTGCCTCTTCTTGCACACACTTTTGCTTTGTATATCTGTTTCGTCAATCTTTCTTCACTCATCCTTTCTATGTGTCCAAACCAACGTAACATGCCTTTCTTCATCTTTACAATCACGCCCTCATTCACGCCAGTTGATTTGCGAATCTCTTCATTGCGGATTCGATCTAATATCGTTACGCCGCACATTTTTCGATGAGATCGCATCTCGACTGCATTCAAGCTATTTTCATACTTCCTCTGACATACCCAGGATTCGCTGCCATACAATAAGGTAGGTACCAATATCGCGTTGTGGACAGCAACTCGAGCATTCTTGCTCAGACTTTTACTGCCCATCAACGCCGACATGGCTCCATTCACCTTATTTCCGGTATATATATTTTTTTATTATATATATTTTTCTAATTGCTATTCTATTTTAATTCAATTGGATAGATAATACAAATACATATATCATTGATAGCCCTATCAGCACTTCACTTATATGATACATTTTGTTACAATATTTAAATGTGTGTAAGAGCCGTGTTGGCCGAATGGTTCGAGTAGTTAGTTGCCTTACAACACAAAGATTGCAAGTTCGATTTTCTGAAATTAAGTGAAGTGATTCGTGGCACCACGACCTTTTCCGTGTAGGAAAACATCGAGAGGAAACCTGCATGCGCTCCTAAAAAAATCCAAGACATGTATATATAGTCAAGCTTAAGAAACGACGGTGCACTCGCCATCTGTCACCTAACATATACATACATACATACATATCATCACGCTGAGTCCCTAACGGGGTAGGCAGAGAGTATAGGGCTCCAGTTCTCTCTAGACTTAAATACCTTTTTCGCTTCGCCCACATTCATATTTTTTTCACCCAATCGAAGCTGAGCTGGACAACTAGTTATTACATAAATAAAAATGGAATATCGTTTTTATTTCAGTGAGCCAGCGTACGGCTGGCCCAGAAACGCAACGTCAGCCCTCGTGCCCACGCTAGCAGTCCCCGTGTTCACACTGCTCGTTATGCTATTTGTCATCCTTTGGCTGTACTAAAACATACGACAGTGTTTATCATTATTATGTGTAATTTATAAATAGTCACCTATTTATTTTTAGGTATATATGTTTATAAGCAGTTTTTAATTTATATTTTACCAAATTTTATTATTAATCAAGTAAATTTTGTACCTAATGGATTTCTTTATATTGTAAAAACAAATATTTATAAGAGTTTTATTATCTGAGATAATTGTTTACGAATCTGTGATGGTATGGTATTATATTCTTGTACTGAATAGATTAATTGTAGCGTTATATATATTTATATCCTCAACTCGCCCATAAGGGTCCCCGAAGGGTTAGGCAGAATATATGGCGATGTTATGATAAAGAGAAAAATGTATTACCGGTATAACCTTGAAATGCATATTAGTGTCAGTTAGGGGCTTCTTAGTCCCCAAAAGAAATCATTTTCCTAGGCAAGGGAGTTTATAGACGTCCAGGAATATTAAGATTTCCGCTCCATAATCTTGTTAGACATTTTGCGCTATAAAAGATAAATAGATAAGCCTCTAGACGTCTATTAACTATGGCTCATGCCTCTTAATTTCAAGTTACCCCAAGTATACCTTATGGCAGTTGACGTCTTGACATTTCAACCGTTCATCACTTTTTAATTAGAAAATATAATCCCGAGGGATTACATTATATCTTTAATAAATCTATTCTGTACACTCTGAAGTATTATTTACCCAACACTATTGTTATTGGATTCACTTTATGTACAGGTAGTTCAATGTCGCTTGCTGTTACTTACCTCCACAACATTAATTTGTTACATACATACCATAACGCCGTTCCTAACGGGGTAGGCAGAGAGTATAGAGCGCCCGTTCTCTCTAGACTTACATCCCTCTTTCGCTTCGTCCACATTCCACAGTCTTCATACATGCATTCAATTTGTTTCTATTAAATAATAACGATTCGAAGTTAGTAACGCTTTGTTCCAAAAGATGGCGCTACATATTCGTCTATTATTTACGTAAAATTCACGTGCATACTATATATCACCAGGGCAGGATATTTGCATGACGGTAAGAAATCGCAGAGTAGGCTTTGTCGTCTTGAGATGTTGGTGGACTGTGTTCAAGTTACAATTAAGTCCCCTGATAGATCTCGTTAAAATGCGTACATATTTTGTATTATTTACTTATGTAGAGAGGTATGACATAACGGGTTTCCCGTTCGAATTTAGAGCTGCCAGACTGGGGCAGGACCTCCACCTTATAGTCTGTAGTCAAATAACACAATTATTTGTGTTGTGTTCCTACGCGGTGAATAAGGTTTCCAGTAATGAGCTCCTTGGGAGGAGGATTGTTATATTGTGTTGGCAAAAGAGGGATTAGTCCCATTATGCTGCCAGCGCAGTATAGCTCTCCGAAAACAGAGTGGCAACGCGCAAGTGATACTTCGTTATTGTATGCGTAAATAGGCTGCGGTAACCGTTTTCCATCGGGTGGGCCGTATGCTTGTTTGCCTTAATAAAAAATATTAAAATAAACAACCTAGCCTGAAGTATCCAATGATGTAACAAAGCAAATCGAATACTTGTGGAAAAGTTCAAAATCTTGAATTGTAACCGGTGTCAATAACAAAGTTAACATAACAACTGAGTAGTGTTATGACAATGAATATTATATGAAGTATTTTTGACCATTGATTGCAGGCTACGATCACACTGCTGGCGATGTAGGTGATAAATATTTCCAAAGCTAAAACCGTGGTGGCCGAGTGGTTCGAGCAGTTGCCTGCGACGCAAAGGTCGCAAGTTCGAATCCCGACTGTACCAATGAGTTTTTCTGAACTTAAGTACAGTGATTAGTCACACCACGAGCTTTACGGTGAAGGAAAACATCGAGAGGAAACCTGCATACGTCTGAGAAGAAATTCAAAGGCGTATGTATAGTCGTGCTTGAGTAACGGCGATGGACTCGCCATCTGTCACGTTGGCACCTAATATACCTCTGGCGGAAAGTGGGTGTGTGGGCATTACCTATACACCTCTGCCTACCCCTTCGGGGACCCTTGTGGGAAGGCGTGAGGATATATTATTATTATTTTTTAAAACCTGTAAAATTTTAGAAATGTTTTCTTTTTGCAGCTAGAGCAGCGACTTCCTAACATAAGGTCGCCAAATAAGTGACATATCATACCGCACATCTCCTGGTGTCCTAGTACAAGCGTCCTTAGGCGTAGGAAATCGTGCTTACCATAAGGCCGGCCATATCTCGCGAAGAACCGACTACCGCTGGGGTAAACGTGTTCTTCAGTGGAGACCTCGACTAGGCAAACGTAGTGTAGGACGCCCTCCGACCAGGTGGGATGACGATTTGCGAAGGACTGCTGGCAGATGCTGGATGTGGCAAGCTGAAGACAGGGCGCTATGGCGCTCATTAGGGGAGGCCTATGTCCAGCAGTGGACTAGAGTAGGCTGATGATGATAAGGCCGGCCGCATTATTTTTTGTTATTAATACTATAATTAAGATTCTAGTATTAACTCAATTCGATATGTTATGATAATGATGAACATAATTTGCCCGGAAACAGGTCAATGGATGTTCTCCTTATAAATATTGCATCAATAGAAATTGTGTCACCGATCGATACGACAAGTTTTAATGGTGCACATTAAATTACCAGAGCTGAGAACACGCCATTATACACCTTACTGCAATACGATAAGGATCGAATGCTGGAATACACATCAAGACAATGGGAATACGGAACGTACTGAGTACAAAGTGCAAAACAGTTTTAATTGCAGAATTGTTAAATAATAAACCTTATTATCACACAATAAGTATAATATTTAACGCAGTTCTAGTGCTGGCTAAGAACAAAGGCTTCAAACTAAAGACATACCTTGAGGTATGGGAAACTGGACACATGTGTTCCCACGGTCTAGTTTCTGCTGTCTTAGTGGGATACATAGCAGAGCGGAAAACTTATAACGAATAATATAGTTTATTAATGAGAGCTATGGCGGTCGCGAGCGACTCCACCAGCTTTGCGGTAATGGCAAACATCAAAAAGAAACCTGCATACTTTTGAGAAGAAATTATATATAATATATCCTCACGCCTTCCCACAAGGGTCCCCGAAGGGGTAGGCAGAGGTGTATAGGTAATACCCACACACCCACTTTCCGCCAGAGGTATATTAGGTGCCAACGTGACAGATGGCGAGTCCATCGCCGTTACTCAAGCACGACTATACATACGCCTTTGAATTTCTTCTCAGACGTATGCAGGTTTCCTCTCGATGTTTTCCTTCACCGTAAAGCTCGTGGTGTGACTAATCACTGTACTTAAGTTTAGAAATACTCATTGGTACAGTCGGGATTCGAACTTGCGACCTTTGCGTCGCAGGCAACTTGCTCGAACCAATCGGCCACCACGGCTCTCCTCACCTGGCTCACCAGAAGAAATTCAAAGAAGGTATAATGTTTGACAAACTGCAATTGACCCGCCATCTGTTACGTGCCACTTCAATATGTCCGAGGGGAAAATTCTTTATTTTGCGAAGTATTTGGCGAAGCGAAAGTTTTTGAAAATAATGTATGATATGACAATTAAAATATAGATTTTATCTACATCCAAAACATATCCAATATGTCAATCCATCTTTGAATCTATTTCTGTGCCAAATTCATATAATTTCGTTTGTATTTGCAATTGTATTTATGAAGGTTTGTTTGAACGCTTTCCGCTACACCTGGCACCCAGCGCTTGCTCCCATAATCACCCCTGGCTCGTCAAATGCAATGATCGATAACTAGTCCACAAGCCATTTCCGATGTCCACGTCACTACCAGCGGACATATTTCATTCTTGATTGGTTTGAAACAATTGTGCCCCAAAATGAAGCCCCGAAGCATCCGTTGTATGAAGTTTTTCCTAACTCTACTTAACATATTTTGTATTGTAAGTAATTTGATCATGTTCTTTGTGTTGTGGATCAATATTTTAATTATTGATTTTTACTAGACAGTCTCTTTGTCGACAATCATACGATGTCCATTCGCTTTGTGATACAGTTTGTATTCGTGATTTTTTTGCCATGTACTGTGTTGGGAAATAATCCAGTCATTGAAATATTCACAAGTTTTAAAACAACAAAAAAGAAAATGTAAAATCGCACCTCCTGTTGAGTGGCTATTGCCAGCAACGCACAAGCAACATCATAGGAAAATTCATATTTGGTCTCGCCATATTGATTTTATTGTTCTGTACATATTTGAATAAAAAACAAAAACACTGACTGAACTGACCTGAACAGAATTAGATGAAATTCAGCACAGCTGGATTACTCGAAGCTTATAGCTACTAATCCAAAATCCATAAAAAAATCCCGATTTATTCTGGATTTTTTTATATTTTATCTACAAATTAAATCAATATTTTCGCGGGTAAACTGTTAGTCATCATAACAATTTCTGTCAGCTGTTCGGCCTGATCCTGATGGTGATATGCGTGATGAACATTCGCGCAAAGAAGTCGCGCCCAGAGCAGCAATCGGCGCTATCCCGAGGGGTGCTATCGTTCTTGTTTACTGTGGGGTTGTGCTTCGTCGTGACCGCCGTGTTGGGCTGCATCGGAGGGCTGAGAGAGAACGTCAGAATACTGTACATCGTAAGTTGAAACATTCATGTAGACCGACATCTCAGAAAATGGAACTTCTAGAGTACTCGAAGCCGACGACATCCACATTCATCAGTCTCTTCATCATGTATGAAGCGTAAGTCTAGAGAGAATTAGCGCTCTATTCTCTCTGCCTACCCCGTTAGAAACTCGGCGTGATGTATATATGTATGACATCTAGAATTTAATAGCTTTTGTGCATATATACGATGCAAACAAATAGCTCTAAGGATTAAAAAATACAGCATTATTAAAGGCATTAACACTGTCTCCGAAACATGGTTTCATGTGTTCTTTTCTGAAACTATTAATACATTAAAAAAATTAAATGTTATAAATTAAATTTATGTATAGCTACACAATAACTTTCTTGTAACAGCAGATTTTTATGAGAGACAAAGGACAAAAATGATTCATTCTAAAATATAATGTAATCTTTTTTCAAACGTCTTTATGGCCTATCACATAGTTAAGTAACTGCCCTATTTTCCAAGGCTTCCCGTATAATAAACCTATGGTTTACATCACAACATTTCTCATGCTGTCAATATTAAAGGCATAGTCGTGTCACCGTAATGAACAATCAAATAAGGGACGAAAAAGTCCGTCTATCAGCCATATTTTGTGGTCCTAAGAGTCAACCTGGACGCGATATCTAGACTACTAGACGCGACTGCTATAGTCATGATTCTCAAGTGTGTTTAAGCGACAAATGTATAAGACTCGGGCCGCTATGGATCAGGCAACTCTCAATTTTAGACTCGCTTTACTTTACATCTACAGAAGACAACCTCTGATAGGCATATCATGATACACCACCTAGAAAACGTATTTGGCTCAGTAGCCTTTTCGCTTTTATGGTAAGTTTAGCCTTATTATTCCGCTCAGAGAATCAACTTTGCCATACAACGAGGCAATGAATACAAAGGCACGAGACAATACAAAGGCCAATGCGCAAGACAGGGATTTGGGATATTAATTCTATTTATAGAGTACTCGAAACCGACGAGCATGTATGAAGAGACTGATGATTGTGGACGAAGCGAAAGAGGTATGTAAGTCTAGAGAGAACTGGCGCTCTATATTCTCTGCCTACCTCGTTAGGGACTTGGCGTGATCATATGTATGTATGTATGTAATTCTATTTATATGTACAATAGTCAGTTTATCAGGGGCTGCGCCTAAACGCTGGCAAGACTAAGGTTCTGGTATTCGAAAGAGATGAACAAGTGACCGAGTGTGCTATATCGGTAAATGGGCAAATTCTAGAGCAAGTGAATTAATTTGTATATCTTGGAAGCATGTTCACACGAGATGGAAAGTATGAAAAAGATATTGAAAGAAGGATAACTGCCGGAAATAAGGTGAATGGAGCCTTGTCGGCGTTGATGGGCAGTAAAAGTCTGAGCAAGAATGCTCGAGTTGCTGTCCACAACGCGATATTGGTACCTACCTTATTGTATGGCAGCGAATCCTAGGTATGTCAGAGGAAGTATGAAAATAGCTTGAATGCAGTCGAGATGCGATCTCTTCGAAAAATGTGCGGCGTAACGATATTAGATCGAATCCGCAATGAAGAGATTCGCAAATCAACTGGCGTGAATGATGGCGTGATTGTAAAGATGAAGAAAGGCATGTTACGTTGGTTTGGACACATAGAAAGGATGAGTGAAGAAAGATTGACGAAACAGATATACAAAGCAAAAGTGTGTGCAAGAAGAGGCAGAGGAAGGCCACGTTCCAACTACCTAGATCAAATAGATCGGACTCTGAAGGACGGGAACGTTAGGAGTACTCGAAACCGACGAGCATGTATGAAGAGACTGATGAATGTGGACGAAGCGAAAGAGGTATGTAAGTCTAGAGAGAACTGGCGCTCTATACTCTCTGCCTACCCCGTTAGGGACTTGGCGTGATGATATGTATGTATGTATGTATGTATAGTCAGTTTAGTGTGTTAGTTTCCTACTATAGTGTTATTGACCATATATAGTGTTTTTCCTTATTACCTATTAAAAAAAACATTTGTTTTTTTAATCTTATATCTTCAGCACGCGAGCTTCTTTATATTCCTGGTGTCGGTGGAAGTGGTGGTGGGAGTGGGAGGAGCTGTCCTCAGCGCGTGGGTGGGGGGAGGGAGTGAGCTGCGTGTGCACTTCTACAGGAATACCACCGTGGAAGACGATGGCGGGAGGTATCACGCTTTCTGGGACAGCTTGCAGGCTGAGGTATATATTCTTTAAAGGTAAAACGATTTTTGCGTTTTCAACATCTATTCATCACATTGAAATGCTTCAACTCCTAGAACCAATGCTGTGGCGTGGATGGACCCCAAGACTACGCGATCCTGCACCGTGACATTCCTCCGTCGTGCTGCTCCAGGGCTCACCCACTCCGCGAAGGGGGAGCCCGCAGACACCTCCACGCCACGTGCCTCGCCGAGCGCACCTATTACACCAGGGGGTGCGAAGAGGCTCTGCGCAAGAAGAAAG